>BQKN01066772.1:540893-614762 GCA_022839385.1 Asparagus kiusianus
ATATATACTTTACTACTTATAAAAGAGAATACCCATATCAAAACTTTTGATTTCCTTTTTTACCCTCTCAATTTTTTATAACTCATAATTATACCACTATTTATAAAGCTAATGATCCACAACCTCTCATTAACTATGCACCTCTTTAATTTCTCAAATTATTTGGTCATTCACTAGAGTATATTAATAATTTATAATGATAAAAAAATTCATAAATATATGATAATTTATTATAAATAAATATTGATTATATAAAATAGCAAAAATTATTTATTTAATGTATTATTCATAAATATAAGATAATTCATTATAAATAATTTTTAATTGTAATAAAATAGTAAAAATTATTTATTTGATATATTATTGTGCATAATTATAATTATTATTAATAGTATAAATAGGGGTTATTTCTTTATGTTGTAAAGAATATTACCGTGTTCAATAATTAATATCATCTTAATAATAAAAATTTGGACTTTATAAATCAAAAATATTTTTATTTTGGAAAATTGATTTACATAAAAATGTTTGGACCCTTGAAATTTATGAGACATATACTTTTCTCTTCTTTTTCCCAAAATATTTAGTCATTCACTAGAATATATTAATAATTTACAATGATAATAAATTTAATAAATAAATTATAATTCATTATAAAGAATTATTACTTGTAATAAAATAGTAAAAAATTATTTATTTAATAAATTACTATACAAAATATAATTATTAATAATAGTATAAATATGGATTGATTCTTTATGTTGTAAGGAATATTACCTTTTTTGACATTATATTATCATCTTAGTAATAAAAATTATATGTTATGAATTAAAAATACTTTTATTTAGAAAAATTACTTTATATAAAAATATTGGACCCTTAAAATTAATGAGACATGCACTTTTTGTTGGTAAATAAATGTCTCATAAATTTAAGGATCCAATATGTTTATATAAAGTATTTTTTCTAAATAATAGTATTGTTAATTTATACCATCTACTTTTTATTACTAAGATGATATTAATTATCGAACAAGGTAATGTACTTTACAACATAAAGTCATATAATATTAAAACTTATTGCCATTATTTAATAGATATTGTAATAAAATATGTACATAACATTAATATTTAATGATATAAATAATTTAATTATTTCAATAGTATTACTTAACTTACGATTACATTACCCATGTCAAAACTTTTGATTTCCTGTTTACCCTCTCATTTTTTTATAACTCATAATTATACAACTATTTATAAAGCTAATGATTCACAAACTCTCATTAACTATGCACCTCTTTAATTTCTCAAATTATTTGATCATTCACTAGAATATATTAATAATTTATAATGATTACAAAATTCATAAATATAAGATAATTTTGTCACGCCCCGCTTCCCAAAATACCAGGGAATCGGAACGTGAACAAGCCCACGACGTATTAGACTGAGGAGAGATAAGTGCTAGACCTCTTCTTCTCAATCTAATACGCTAAGCGTCTGGAAATAAAACAAAGCGAAGCCACTGGTCGCCGATCACAGATAGCAAGAATATAATGAACAACACAATACAGAAAGATCCATATCACAAATATAATATCATCCAAGAGATCATATTCGGGTCAACATGCCCTTATACAAGACTATCTGAACGAAATACTAAAAATATAAAATATAATGATCCAGCGGAAAGAAATGCTATAAAAAGAAAACTAAGATCAAATAACTAAGCTTCAGCTTCTTCTGCTACACCGTCTTTAAGGTACTCCTGCTGTGAATCCTCTGGCTCCTGCTGAACCTGCTCTTCTCCTAAGTCTGACGTACACCAGAGAAAACAGGTGTACGTCAGGTGCATGACGCATGGCAAGACCCCACAAAAGAAAATAGAACAAACGAAAACCAAAGCGAAAATCGATACAATAATAGAAATGATAAAAGGTCGTACAACTGAGAATCCGACAAAATCAACATGCAAAAACACTACTAAATCATGATAACATAAGACATCCAGAATCGATCAGGTAACGAAATCATGTAGCTAGCAATCAGAATAATCATCCAAATCACAAGGGCATACACTAGATAGAATTAATACTTAAAAATTTACAACTCCAGACGTAGTACGTCGAGCGAAATAATCCAAACAAGGAAACCCTCATGTATATACCATATGTCTCGAATTGTAAATAATTAAATATTAATCCCGATCTATGTATAAAAGGAAACACAACTAGCTTATATCTCACAAGAACTCATACTTAGCAAAGAACCAATGTCATGTAACTAACCATCCTATCACTCAACTCAAATAATCAACAATCACAATATCACTGCCCCTCAGACCCACCCCAGGCCGAAACAAGGCGCTGGCGCGAGCCTGGAAAACAAATAATAATCTCGATATCACCTCACCTCAGACCCACCCCAGGCCGAAACAAGGCGCTGGCGCGAGCCTGGAAAATAACTACAATCACAATATCACAACTCCTCGGACCCACCCTGGTGACTACACAAACTTCACCAGCGTGAGCCCGGAATACAACCACAATCACAAATATCTCAACTCCTCAGACCCACCCCGGTGACTACACAAACTTCACCGGCGCGAGCCTGGAATATACATCAACGATCACAATCGCTCACATGGACCAAGACTCTCACCCTAATTCTCGTGATTCCAGATCAACTACACACGAGATTCTAGATCCTAACTGTGTCATACAAGTCACTATAGTCATAACTCCTAATTCTCAATCACAACATGAAACAATCAATGCAACTAATCATGTGCAATAATATTATAGCATATCAGATAATCAAAATAAGAATTATAAATCATAAACAGCAGCTACATAATTCAGAAAATAATCTTTTTCTAATTTAATTCATTTTAAATTATTTCACTTAACAATTAATCTAAACTAATTCATTTTCCAAAATAAATACTTTTAAATTATTATAATTATCTAAAAATGATTCTTTTGCCGAACTAAATTCTTTTAATTCATTATAATTTTTTTGAAAATGTCATTTATCATATTACCATGATGTAATTAATATTCTTCAGCAATTAATCCCACGCAGATAAATACGTAACAATTAATCTACACAACGATTCATAATAATGTAAATATTCAACTACAAAACAAGGACAGCGGAATCTTGCATATACTTAATTAACAGTATATCAAAAATAGTAAAGGCAATACAAAGGATGTGAGATCTTGCCTGCAAGACCGTGGGGTCTGATGACGAGGCTACGATGCCGATGCGGACGCGACGTGTGGCGATCAAGGTGACGTAGCGGATGGCGGTTCTGCAACTGGATGTGCGTTGGCATTTGATCGAGCAGGTGGCGTGCGACGACACTAAGGTGGCGAACTCGCGATGGAGCTGATGGAGGGCTGTCGACGGCACGGGATCGGAGGCGAGCAGAGTTGCTGTCGGAGCTCGGGGATTACGCGGTGGCTGACCAAGGCGAGGGGACTGTTGGAGTGCGGCGTCCAGTAGCAGCGAACTCAGGTCGGCGGCTCAGGAGGTCCGAGGCGGCTGCTGGCTGAGCGGCGGCTCAGGCGATGGTTGAAGGCGGTGGAGGGGACTGTTGGCGGCGGGCGACAGCTCAGGCGGCGGGCGACAGCTCAGGCGGCGGGGAATAGCTGTCGGGGGTGGTTGCGGACGAGAAGGTGTGGAGGAGGTCGAGGGGGTGCTGCTGGAGGACGGCAAGGGGCTGGGGTGGATCTCAGGGCGGCGAAGGAGGAGCGGCATGGGAGGCGACAGCTCGAGCGAGGCTTGGCGGCGGCTTGGTGGCGCTGGGGATGAGAGGAAGGCTGATGGAGGCGGAGCTCTGGTGGTCAGGGGCTTGGGTGTCAGAGGCGGGGCTGGCTTGTCGAACGGGGGCGAGGTTGGAGGAGGCCGGCGACGGGTTTTTCGGGTGAGGGGGAGAGAACGAAGAGATGATGATGATGGCGGCGGTGAGTTTAACACGAGAGAGAGGAGAGAGGGGGAAAATGTTATGTAATATATATATATATATTTATATTAGGGTTTAGGGTTAAGGGAATTAAACAAAAATAATTAAAATAAATACTATTGGGTACTTAAAAATTAAACTAATTACATAATAATTATCTACAATTAAAAACGTACATGTTGTGCTATTACAACAGTTGATACGAAATAGTTAAAAAATACCCACATTGTATAATTAAACAAGAATAAATAATAATAAAAATATATTTACTTATATTTAAAATCAAATAATTATGGGATAACTATATACACAGTAAAACGTACTAGTTATACTAATATGTAACAGTTGAAATAATACAACAAATCATATACAGAATACGTAATTAATAATACAAAGTATTATACAAAATAATACGTAATAATATTAACAATACAGCATATTATTTAAAATAATACGTAATAGTACCGGTAACACAACAAATTAATTCTAAAAAATTTCACTACACGAAATAAATTTATAAATATTAAAACCATTTAAATAAATATAATTTTGGTTTTTAAATCGTAGAAAATTATAGGGAATCAAGAAAAATACAAATACTCTTTTTAAAAATAATAATTAAACATTTTAAAATACTAAAATATTATTTTAACTAGTATCAAAATCCATGGTCCTTACAAATTTATTATAAATAATTATTAATTATATGAAATAGTGAAAATTATTTATTTAATGTATTATTCATAAATATAAGATAATTCATTATAAAGAATTTTTAATTGTCATAAAATAGTAAAATTTATTTATTTAATATATAATTGTGCATAATTATAATATCATTAACAGTATAAATAGAGGTTATTTCTTTATGTTGTAAAGAATATTACTTTGTTCGAAAATTAATATCGTCTTAGTAATAAAAATTTGGACTTTATAAATCAAAAATATTTTTATTTGGAAAATTGATTTACATAAAAATGTTTGGACCCTTGAAATTTATGAGACATATACTTTTCTCTTCTTTTTCCTAAAATATTTAGTCATTCACTAGAATATATTAATAATTTATAACGATAATAAAAAAATTAATAAATATATTATAATTCATTATAAAGAATTATTGATTGTAATAAAATAGTAAAAATTATATTTTTAATAAATTACTGTATATAATTGTAGGCGTATAAAATTGCCTACGGGTCCCTTAGCACAGCTCGACGACGTCGATTCGACGTACGAACCATCGGTCGACATATCCAGGCACGACTGTTATCCCACAACGCCGAAGCCAAGCGATATGCGACGAAGTGGACTAACGAGGCTAACGAACCGCACGCCAACAATCCATTTAGCACGCGGAATGAAGCCAACGGTTCGAGGAGTCAACGAGTCATCTAAACAAGAGCGAACTCGGATGAATCACGATCGAATCAAGATCGGTTTCGGACTCGAACTCAGAAGCGGATTAACTGCCATATCTGGAATCAAGTCAACAAATCGATTCCAGACCAAGTCAACCACAAACCGAATCAAATCCGAACAACGGAGAACCGGATAATAACGAAACGACGAAACGGACAAAACACCCGGGGACTCGGCCTTAGCCGAGCCACCCCAGGGTGGCTAGGCCCAGTTCTGTGCACGGGGCACAGTTTCGAGCGCCTATAAATAGGCCTTCAGGTTCATTTGTTCAAGGGTTGGATTTTAGAGGAGGCGAAGCCCTGCAGGATTGAAACCTCAGATCTGATAAAGATTAAAACTTTAAGGCTTCAAGGATTTGTCCATCCGGATCTGGTGCTCAGCGATCGACAACGCCAAATAAGGCAGGAGTCCGAGAGGACCGGATCGGGAGATCTACGTTGCTATACTCCGGATCTAAGCTTGGTTCTTAGATCCCGAGATTGAGCGATTGTTTCCTTGGTGAAACAATCCCTCCGGCTATTATCTCCCTTGGTGGAATAATACCCGTTATACTACGTAGATCTGCCCGGATCTGGATCTAGCGGTGGTCCACGGCAAATAACCCCGGCGCAGGCAAAGAACCCACCAAAGCGAGTGACCGCAAAACAGGAGCTCGCGATTCGTTCGACAAAGAAGGAAACAAGTTGTAATTTTTCTTTATTTGTATTTTGATTTTCATTGTAACCGGCTCTTATAAAAAGACCGGATCTTTGTAATTCGATAAACGATTATTAAAGTGTACAATGATATCAACAATGAAGAAAGCAACAAATTTTCCCGCGAACAATAATTATAATTATTAATAATAGTATAAATAGGGATTGATTCTTTATGTTGTAAAGAATATTACCTTTTTTGACATTATAATGTCATCTTAGTAATAAACAATTGGATCCTTAAAATTAATGCGACATGCACTTTTGTTGGCAAGTTAATGTGTGATAAATTTTAAGGATCCAATATGTTTATATAAGGAAGTTTTTCTAAATAATAGTATTTTTAGTTTATACCATCCAATTTTTGTTACTAAGATTATATTAATTATTGAAGAAGGTAATATACTTTACAACATAAAGTCATATAATATAAAAAAATATTTCTATTATTTAATAGATATTGTAATAAAATATGTACATAGCATAACTATTTAATGATGTAAATAATTCAATTATTTCAACAGTGTTACTTAAACTTACGATTACATTATTATTTTTTAATTATACTCTTAAATAAACTATTTAATAACATAATAATAAGCAAATTTAAATAACTATTAAATTTATGTTAATAATAGTTTAAGTACTAATAATAGTATACCTTAATTTTTTTAATCATAGTGTAATAAAATAAATTTGTAAAATGTTTATATATGGTTTTTTAAATAATATAATATTAAATACAAATAATGTCCACGTGCAAAGCACGTGCATTATACAGATATGAGGATGTGTGAAGTCCTGGCTTCAATGCATTCATTTCATTCCACGTATCATTCATCAATGCGTATATTTATGGTTGGGTTTAAAGTTGTGTAAGTTAACCTTTGGTTTTGTTTTTTTTAAAATACTCTACTCCTCTCTTACAGTTTTTGCGAGCCATTGTATAATCTAAAGTTCTTATCTACAATAGAACTCTAAACTTAGTATATAGATAAATAACACACAATGTCGTAGATATTTAATTTGTGACTTTAATTCTATATCATGTTTTGCTTTGGATTATTCTAGGAAAAGGAAGTGAAAAGAAAAAAAGTATCTTCTTTGAAATTATAATTTAAATTTATGTGATGACAAAATTGTCATCATGTGTTTAGTTAGATCAAGGATAATTTCTCATATCCTTCAAACTTTTTTCTTCACTAAGTTTTTTAAATATAACTAGCATTATTGCATATGCAAATGCATGCGTGGTAGACGCAAAAACTTAATCTTTCCAAATTTTATATAGAAGGGGCACTTACATTAAAGTTTCATCAAGTTTATTATATTTTTATAAGTTTTTTCATTGGAGATGAGTTTGTTTATGTTAGCTTATTGAAATTCAGTGTAACATGTATTTTATTTGGACTAGTAATATAATTTTAATGAACAAAAATAGGGTACATCGTAATTTGGTGGATTATTTTTAAAATATCATCCTAAGATTACTATAAATAATATGAATAAGAAGAGTATGTTTCATATTTTATCATCAAATTATTGTATTTAATTATTTTAACCCAATTATGTGGATATATTTTGACTTTAGATAAGACTAGATAAAAAAGTATGGAATTTTTAATTATTGCATTTTTACTCATTCATATCTAGTAATTCATTAGATAGGAGCCCTATATTTTATATTTATATCTCTTACAATATGTGTTGTGATAGATATTTAATTAGTAAATTCTACTTGCATATTCATATTGTATTTAATTATTTTTTATTTTATTATATAAATATAAGTATATTGAATAGAGCTCTTTGGATTTGCTAAATGGCAAAAACATGCAACCAGATGTTTACTTTAGTATTATAGTACTGATTTTGTATCATAAATTTTAAAACAAACTAAGAAAAACTATATATGAAGAGCGTAGAGCATGATCTTCAACTACAAATAATGTGCACCCATTTAGCCTACACTCCATGAACCATAAGAGCAGGTCCAACCCGAGATTTGAGTTGCCCTAACCCAATCTAATTTTGGTTGCCCCTTATATTAAAAATTTGGTACGAACAATAACGATAAAAATGAATACATATAATACCATTTAGAATTCTATATTGGGCTCAAGCTGATAATATTCTCTTGCAAAATCAATATTCATATAAGAAAAGATTATATTTGTGCTATAATTTAATTCAAATAAAAATACTTCTCCTTGAATTTTTTGAAGTAAATTATTCAATCAAGTCATCATACTCAAGTTTCTCCAAGTATTCATTTTCAATTGATAACATTGTCAATCCATTCAATCGTTCCTGTGACATGGTAGTACGAAGATAACTTTTTATCAATTTCAACTTGGAAAAACTTCTCGGTTATGCATATGTTTGAAGAAAAATAAAGCTGACGAAATGCGTCCTCTAAGACTCGAACATGGGTGGTTTACACAACAAACAAACCCCTCAACCATAATACCAAGCCCACATCATGTTAAAGCTTAGGATTTTATGTTTATAAATTATAATCCTACATTATATATAAAAAAATTTGGTTGCCCCCCGACCCTGGGTTTCCCCAGCCCCGGGGCTTGGTGGGCTTACCCCAAGGCCGGACCTGCATAAGGGTTTTTGCCTTTAAATCCAAAGCTTACACTGATTTACCTTTAACTCCAAGTAGTTCTACTTATACCTGTAAACCTCATCAAATTTAATTTTTGTCTTTAAAGTCATATCTCCCAAATACACTACATAAGGGCATCTCTAACCCATCGCACCAAAATGGTGCAAAGTTTGCACAAAAATGATACAAAAATCACATCGAACAGTAATTCATCTCCAACCCACTGCACCATTTTTTACACTAAAAAAGAATATTATATTCTTTTTTATCTACTTTTATATTATTATTTTTTATTCCTAATATTTTTAACTATTTCAACAATTAACCCCACCTATCAAATTTTATTTTTTCAAACAAAATGATTTATTATTTAAAAAATTAAGCTAATAAAACAATAAAATATTATTTTATATATTAATTAAAATAACTTGATTGCTAAAAGATTATATTTTTATTATTAATATTACCAAAATATTATATTTAAGAACACAATAGAAAATAAAATACAAGAAAATAATTAAACATTAACAACAATGTAAAAATTACAAATTTAATATGCACTTAACTATCTGAAATAATGTATTCCTCCCATAGATGATCTATCAATGTATTACGAAGCGCAATATGGGCATCTTTATCCTTGATTTTTCTGTAACGTGTAATAAATTGAGTAAATCTTGTAGTTCATCTGCTACAATATCAATTTCTGGTATTGGTGCTTCCCTTACTTCTTGAATTGGTGCATAAAGATCATGTTCATCCTCGATTATCATGTTGTGCATACTAATGCATGCAGTCATTATGTCATGTAATACATATTTTTTCCAAAAACGTGCTGATCCTGCCACAATTGCAAATCATGATTGGAGAACTCCGAACGCACGTTCTACATCTTTTCTACATGCTTCCTGTTTCATGGTAAAATATTTTTTCTTCCTACCTTGTGGCTGTTGGATTGTTTATACAATAGTAGCTCATTTTGGATATATACCATCAGCTAAATAATAACCCATATTATACTCTTTTCCTTGAATAACATAGTGAGCGGGAGGAACAATACCTTGAGCTAGATTAGAGAAAAGATTAGATGACTCCAACACGTTGATATCATTATGGATGCCTGACATACCAAAATATGCGTGTCATATCCAAAGATCATAATCTGCCACAGCTTCAAGGATAATAGTTGGTGATCCACTACATCCTGCGTATTGCCCAGATCATACCGTTGGATAATTTTTCCATTTTCAATGTATACAATCAAGACTTCCTAACATTCTTGGAAAACCACGTTTTTTACCAATATAGAGTAGCATGACAATATCGTTAGCGTTAGGTGTTCGTAGATACCACTCTGCGAATATCTCCACCATAGCACGATAAAATTTTGTCATACTTTCAATTGCTATTGACTCACCTATTTTAACGTATTTATCCGTAGCATCAGCTGATAGATCGTATGCTAACATGCGAAAAACAACTGTTACTTTTTGTAACGGTGATAATCCCATTCTACCAAGTCCATCACTTTATTGTTGGAAATAATAGTCATGATCTTTCATTACATCAACAATACAAAGGAACAAACTTCTTGACATCCGATATCGACGACGAAACATATCTTCTCCAAAACGTTGATTATCGGCAAAGTAATCTATGACCAAATTCTGATGCACAGTTTCTCGATCGCGGTTGATCATTGTATGACCCAGAATCGAGCCACCATGGATCGGTTAGTAGTTTTGTTGACGCAAATTGTTAGCGAGGATCATGTTGTTGTTGATGTACTCACAAATTACTTCTTTGGTTTCATCAATCTCTGCAATGATATTGGACAGAAAATTATCACATCCGAAGATGAAGATGATGATAAATATAATGTACCTCCAGCATCGAAATTTATTTTTGAAGTAAGAAAAGAATGACTGAAGTATGCAAAAATGGAGAATAATAATTTTAATACAACAACGAATAATTGTGTGGATGTACTAATCTAATATGCTATTTATAAAACTTTGCTTAGCTGTATATGTTAAACAATGTGTAAAATTAAGCTGATTTCAGGAAATGTTTTCCAACTGTTATCAATTTGTCACAAAATTCAAATTTACTTAGTTGTATACGTTGGACAATGTGTAAAGCTGATCTGATTTCAAAAAATAATTCCCACTCTTATAAAGCTTTCATACAATTCAAGGAAAGCGGAGCTGTGTATATGTTGGACAATGTGTCAAGCTAACATGATTTCAAAAAATGATTCCTACTCGTATAAAGTTTTCACACAATTCAAGGAAAGCTAAGCTGTGTATACGTTAGACAATGTGTAAAGCTGACTTGATTTAAAAAAATGATTCCCACTCGTATAAAGTTTTCACACAATTCAAGGAAAGCTAAGCTGTGTATACGTTGGACAATGTATCAAGCTGACATGATTTCAAAAAATAATTCCAACTCGTATAAAGCTTTCACACAATTCATGGAAAGCTGAGCTGTGTATACGTTGGACAATGTATAAAGCTGATCTGATTTCAAAAAGTGATTCCCACTCGTATAAAGCTTTCACACAATTCAAGGAAAGCTGAGTTGTGTATATGTTGGATAATGTGTAAAATTAACCTGATTTTAAAAAATAATTCCCACTCATATAAAGCTTTCACACAATTCAATGAAAGCTGAACTGTATATACTTTGGACAATGTGTAAAGCTGAGCTGATTTCAGAAAATGATTCCTACCGACAACGTTAGACAATGTGTAAAGCTGATCAATTTGTACACAACGATTCAATTTCAAATGTTGACCACCGACAAATTCAAATTCAAATTCAAATTCAAACAAAAAAAAAACAAATTTGGATTGGCTATAAATAACATTCACGAATTCTACTTCAAACCACCCAATTTCAAGTATTTCTTCAAAGTATTTCTAATCTCCAAACCAACCGTTTTTTATAAAAAAATATCTGTTCGATCATCTGGATACACGGTTACTGAAGATGTGCTCCTTTGTCAAGTATTCTTGGATATTTCTCAAGACCCTATTATCAGTAGAAACCAGTCTCGAGATGCATTTTGGTCTCGTGTGGAGGACATGTATAATGAACTTCGAGATCAACATTTTGCGGTGTGTACGAGCTGATCAATTCGTTCTCGAATGGAAATCATAAGTAATGAAGTAAGAAAATTGAATGCGCGCTTGAGACAAGTAGAGAATCTGAATCCAAGTGGTGCTTCAGATGAAGATATTGTAAGTATTCTATTAATTATCTTTTGAAATTTATTATTATTGTTGAAATACATAACTTGATGTTCATTATAATTTACAGTTAGTTCGAGCAAAAGTGTTATTTATGCAAGAACCAAAGTACAAAAAAGGTTTCAAATTTGATCATGTCTGGAATATGGTTAAAAATTTTGAAAATTTTAAAGATGATGTCCCCACAGCAAGACAAGTTGGTCGAAGACAACCCCAAAGTGTGAACTTCCTCACAATCAGATAATCCCTCCGGAATCTCCTATATCAACATCTCCTGGACTGTCATCATTTACTCCACCTGAACGGCCTATTGGGGTAAAAAAAGCTAAATTGAAAAGGAAAAATGATGATCATGAGTCAAGTGTAGTGGACTCCATCGATACAAATAACAACCGACTTATAGACAGGTTAGACAAGACGAGCTTGGACAGACAAGTAGCATTTGATATCGAACGAGAAAAGATAGCCATGAGAAAAGATAGAGATAAATGGAAAATTATAATGAAAGTTTTGAATTTCATTGCTGATCCAAACGTATGCGAGTACGTTCGAGCTCAACAGATTAAAATAATACAAAACAGAAATCAACAAGAACAAGGGTCTGCTTCTAGTTTTGGTAATTATTTCAATGATATTGGACACTCTGGATCCGATATACCAGATTATTGAGAGTTGCTTGTCCATCTTATGTAATGTTATATGTTTAGTTTGTATTTTATGTTTTATTTTAATAAAGTTTAATATTATATGTGTCAGTTTTTATATGTTATGTATTTCAGATATGTAATTTATATTTCAATTATGTATTAGGATTGCTCTTTATATTTCATGGGACTTCACTTATAATGTCTAGATTTTAATATTATAATCAATAATAATGTCTTTTAAATTTTAGCATTATTTTTATTTTTTAAAAATAATTTATTTTGTCCAACTTATACAATTGAGGTAAAATTATAAAATTTAAATATTATTGGGATTGTTTTATAAATTTAATAAAACATTTGGGGTCAAATTGTAAATACATAAATGTAAAAAGTAAAAACAAAAAAATAAAAAATAAAAAATAAAAAAAACAGTAATGCGGTGATGAACAGTGCGACGCCAAATATGGCGTCACAATGTTCATCACCGCTAAAATACCGCAAGAATTGAGACTGGGTTGGAGATCAAACACAGCGGCGAATGCACTTTTTGCTGTATTTTGCCGTTGCGTTGGAGATGGTCTAACTATGTGATCCCCCAACCCAAAAAGAGGTGGGAAAAACTAAAAATAAATCAGGTTAAATCTCTGAGCTTAAAGGAAATAAACCCTAATCATAAATAACCATTCGTACATAACTCAATTATTCAAAATAAATAAATAAACTTTTCAGACCCGCTTGTCTTGTTCTTTTTTCCCAAATACCCATACCCATGTCTTAAACTTCGCTTCCACAACTCTAGTTCCCAAAGCGGCCAGCATTAGGTATCCCAAACGCTACTCTCATTTTAACACAGCCGGTACCCATCAATCCACCCTCTCACTGACACTGGGACCCACGTTCCTCGTGTCATGCGGAGCAGAGGCTTTCACAGTGAAGCCCCCTCTTCTTCTGCTTTTGAGTACAAGAGACAAACATCTCTGTTCATTCCTCGTTGACTAAAATACCCCTGCCTGATACTGTACAACACCAGCGAAGGGGTAACATCTGGATTTTGGTTGGCACTTTTTAAATTTGAACTAAATCCTCTCTCTTTGATAACTGCCCACTTTGTCCTCCCCCCCGGCCCCCCGCCGGCACCGCCCCCCCGTCCACAGATCTCTCTCTTTCTCTCTCAAAGATGAGCACAGGAACTAGCACTTTTGTGATAAGGTGGATAAATTTTCTTACTATGGTGAGTGCTTCAAGTAACCTCTCAAAGTTTCATGATCAACTTTGTCCCGGTTGTGATGCGTATGAAGTGTTTGATCTTGGTTCTGACTCTAGAATGTGTACTTTTATTATAATTTTTTACATGGGTTTCTTTGGTTTGTTGTAAATTACCATGATATAGAGCCCTTTTTCTTTGTTGGTAAATTTTAGATTGCATATGGGGTTCTTTAATTTGTTATGAGCTGCCATGTTGTGGAGCCTTTTTTGTTTGTTAGATTGTTAAGTTGCAATATCCTTGCCATGCTAAATTTCATTTTAGGGCCTGTTTGTTTCACAAAAAAAGACCGAAAGTGGGGGAAAAGAAGGTGAATTTTGATGTTTTCCTCCACTTTAAGAGGTTTGGTTCGTCAAAGCTATAACCGAAAGTGGGGGAGAAAATGAGTTGTCATCATATTATTGGTTGATGTGAGTAATTTTTGATGTTTTCCTTCACTTTCCTTGTTTAGGTTCTTTTCTTGTGTTTGGTTCATTCTTAAAAGTGGGGGAAAATAGATGAGATGAGATGAGTTGTCATTATATTATTGGATGATGTGACACATACTTAGGAAAATTATTTTACAAAATTTTTTAGAGGAAAGTGATGGAAGGAAATTTTAATGAGATGTGATGAGTTGTCACCATATTATTGGATGATGTGAGTAATTTTTAAAGATGATAGAAAATGAAGCAAAGTGGGGGAAAGTGAGTTAGATGAGTTGATTGATGTGACTCATTTCTTGTGTTTTGTTTATTTTTAAAAGTATGTAATGTGATGTGGTGGGATGAGTTGTCACAATATTATTGGAGGAAAGTGGAGAAAGTGAAGAAAAGTGGGTTTTGAAAATTGGAGGAAAGTGAAAAAATAAAGGAAAGTGGGTTTTGGATTCTGGGGGAAACGAAACAAACAGCCCCTAAGAAGTTACATTTTCTGTCGATTTTATTCCTTAGTGCATGTGAAGTGTTTTATCTTGGTTCTGACTATAAAAGTCTACTTGTGTGCCAAACCTCTACATGGGTGTCTTTAGTTTGTTATGAATTACCATCATGTGGAAACCTTTTCTTTGTTGGTTAATGTTCGATTGTCTGGTTGCAATGTGGCCTCTATGCTAAGTTTGCTTGTAGAAGTAACATATGCTGTCAATTTTCTTCCTCTGTTCAATGCATGTGAAGTGTTTGATCTTGGTTTTGCCTCTAGATTGTCTATTTTTGTTACAAATTCTACATGGGTTTCTTTTAAGGGCAAATTTTGAAAAACACCTGTATTTAAAATTTAAATAGTAAAAACGACCGTTTATCAAATTAATTAGCAAAACCGACCTTTTCAGATGAAAAGGGTGGGTTTACGGAAATGGAAATGAACGGGACTAGCAGTCCCGTCCATTTTTGCCTTTTAAATACCCACACCCCTCCCTAAACAGTGACTCGCCGTTTTAACCCCTCCCCTCTCGTGACTTCGCCGACCCCCGACTCTGCCAACCCCGCCGACCTCCTCGTCAACGCCCCCCGACTCTCGTGACTTCGCTTCCAAGTGGGCCTCGATTCGCTTCGCTTCCAAGGAAAAGCCTCCTGCCGCGGGAGTTCTCCTGGCCCTCTGGCGCCACCTTCGAGGGCTGCTTCTCTCTTTCCCAATTCCAAGCAGAAAGCGAAAAGGGATACAAGCCCAAAATCATGGCCTCCGTTGAAAGATCGTTATCTTTGTGACGCTAAAAATAAAGAGAATAAAGCAGAGTGAAGACAACAAGAAGCCAGATTCAACCCACTCATTGCAAATGTTACTGTTCTCTCGCGTGCTCGCGCCTTGATTGGCCTCTCTGCATGTTTTTGGCATGTGGGGACTATTTCTTTAAGATAAAGTTGGGATTTTGATGGTGGGTTCTTGAGATTGGATGCTGCCATGCTGTCTTCTCTTTGGAAATTGAGAGCTTGATGCGTTTTTGGATGTGGGTCTTTTGTGTTGCTCGCTATTTTAGCGTTTTTCTTAGAATGGAAGTGGCTCTTGTTTCTCTTTGGCCTTGCTTCTATTTGAATTAAGTGTAGGATGAACTCTTAGGAGCTGGCTGGGTGAAGATAAGATGACATCTGCAGGTAAGTCATCAGCAATTCTAGATGAAATGAGGCTCTAATTGGGAGAGGTCCAAAGCGATTCAGGTTAGCGATGTTTGAGTTTGATTTATTACTCTTTAGCTCGTTGGAGAGGAGAGGAGGGGAGAGGAGTAGGGGGAGGAGCTGGACAGCGGTGTCGGGTTTTTTGGGAGAACTGCACGGGACTAGTAGTCCCGTGCAGTTTGAGAATTGTAAAACCGACCCTTTTCAGAAGAAAAAGGTCGTTTTTGCTAATTAATTTGATAAGCGGTCGTTTTTACTATTTAAATTTCAAATACGGGTTTTTTTTCAAAAGTTTGTCCTTCTTTTAATCCGTTATAAATTATTATTATATATGGAACTATATATATATATATATATATATATATATTGTTGGGTTAATGTTAAGATCATCCCAGTTACAATATGGTTTCCAATGCTAAGTTTTGGCTGACATTTCTAATGGGTTCTTTCCATGTAAAATATAGTTTTCCTATTCTTCACCTCGATAGGGATCAATGGACAACTTGTGAATTTCATTGAAATAGGCTCGGTTGAAGTGAGAGTGTGAGACTTGTTTCTCAACATTTTACAGAGTTTTCTGGTAGATATGTTTCAGTTTTGAATCAAATGCTACAACCATGTTCATCCATTAAATAGACTGATTACAAATTGATTCAATATTTTTAGTAGCTTGTATTTTGTGAGGGGTGAAGTTCTATGCATGATGTATGCCTTCTCTAATATGTCAAATTCTATTTGCATATGCCTTTTTCTTTGGTCGCTGTAGAGAAATAGAAAAGTCAAAGTTATTATTTATCCAACCATAATCTCTCTTATAAGAGATTAGGAGGATATTACAAAATAGGTATGAGATAAAATCATACCTAATCATATCTTACAATACCTCAACAATATCTCATAATATCTCTAAACCTATACCAATAAGGCAATAACATCTAACACTCCTCCTCAAGTTGGAGCATATATTACTACATATGTTACAAAAAAAATGGCTACAAGAGTTTTGACAATGTCATTTTTATTCGAAATACTTGAAGACGTCAGCAATTAAAAAAGTGTAGTCAACTAGTAGAAACCTTAGGTGTGTCAGCTAATAGAAATTCTAGGCAGGTCAGCTAGTAGAAAGAAATCCTAGACGGGTCATCCACCCTAGGCGGATCAGACAGTAGAGGGAAACCCCAAGCAGGTCAGACAGTAGAAGCAATGTTAGAATCAACTACATATTTTTGCATCCAACCATTGGAGGATGAGAAATTGCAATATTGTTCACCTTGAATAGTTCACGTGGGTTACTGTTCATTGATGAACAGTACTGTGATAAGCGGTACCATTTTCCCTTTTGAGGTTAAGGCTTTTCAGAGGTAGGTTTTTTATTGTGTTTCAACAACGATTTAGTAAACAAATGATGTAGAAATAAAACATATTATCGGAGCTGTTGACGATGTTGTCGTAGCCAACGAGGGGAGCATGAAGGCCATGCAAAAAGCCCTCGACGTCCCCAGAGATCTAGAAAAATGATAGAAGTTGCTAGGATCAAGTAGGTGCCATGTAGAGAAATAGAAAAGCTAAAGTTATTATTCATCCAACCATAATCTTTCTTATAAGAGATTAGGAGGATATTATAAAATAGGTATGAGATAAAATGATATCTAATCACTTCTCACAATATCTTATAATATCTCCTAAACCTACATACCAATGATATCTAACAGTCACATTAGGAACATTTACTTTCACTTATCTTTTCTAATTTAAAACATGACAGAGCTAGGAACACACTAAAATCACAATCACTAGCATCAGTAGCACACAGGGGACCAACCTGTTTGCAAATTCGCCCATCCACTTATGTTGCATTCAAATTTATCAATCTCTTCCAACCAACCAATTAGCATGGACACTAGTAAATCTAAATAACCTTCTGTTGATGTCAATGACAAGCTGTTTTAGGCTTTAACGTTAGATCCATGCAACGGAGACAAACATGTAGTGGAGATGATAATCAGCGAGAAAACTAAGCAGTTAGAATCAACAACCATGAAGAGGATAATCACAAAGAAAACACAATAATATACATGTGATCTGGTGAAACCTGGCCCATTTTTACAGGGAGAGCACTAGTAAACTGTGATGCAGGACGATCGTTGGCCGCTGATCAAGAATTTTGTAAATTTGCTGGTATTTTTATTATTTAAGTAATATTTAATGTAATCTCCAATTTTTATTTAAGTAATATTTAATGTAATCTCCAATTTTAGGTTACATCTCTATAGGATTTGCTTTAGGATTTTAGGACCTCTTAAGATTTATTTTGTTAGAGATTTGATCTTAGTTTACTTTTTATAAGGATTTGGTTAGGATTTGATTTGCCTTCTAGATTTAGTTTTTCTCTATAAATAAAGCTGTAATACTCCATCAGGATCCAAACTATGATTAATGAAAAGAAAATTTCTTGAGATGTGAAATCTTTGTTAGCATGTGATGTGCTAAAATTATGACATTGACAAGTGACGTGTCTGGGTGTGATGGCGTTGGGTGTGAGGCCCTTCTTTTATACTAGACCTCCAATTACAATATCCTTCATTTAAAATTCACTCCTTAAGCATCTTAGCCATTTATCCTATCATCAAAAGATCATTAAAAAAACCCACCAAATAGTCCTAAAACCTGTCATCTTGGGGGAACAGTGACGCCCATTATTGTTCGCTGGTGAACAGTAGTGCCAGTGCTGTTCACATGTGAACACTAATATCAGTTAATGTCCATCATGAAGTACAACATCATTCCACCAAGCCGTCGAATATTTCTAGCCTCCAGATCAAAGCCCTTGCGCCACTCCCATCAGTTTGCTTACAAGCCAATCAGTTAAGATTTTGGGTAAAGTGAATTTTGACCAATTTCATCTTTTTTGCATCACCGGATAGCATTACTTCCAACATATATCAATTGCTCAGGCCAATGGTGTGACATCCCACTAATTTAGTCCCACATCGATGGGAGAGTGAGAAATTGAGGTGTTTATATAGTGAAAGCTAAAGACTCAAGTGTAACATCTGCTAGTCGATTTTTGCAGTGGTTTGAGCCAAACAGTGTGTTACACTCGGTGGGTCCCATGGTTTGCACGCGCCAACGGGCCTGTGGGCCTGAGGTGTGACAAATGATATCAGAGCAGTTGCCAACCGGAAGTGTGGAGCTAAGTGCTATGCGAGGCTAAGTAATATACCGTGTGGATGTGGTGGGAGCCACCTCTAGAGCCCGTAGGAGTCACCTCTAGAGTCCACATCGTCTGGTGGTTATACTGGGATGTGCTAATTGTCATGCCGCGACGAGGACGTCGCTTTTGTAAGGTGGGGTAAATGTGACATCCCACTAATTTAGTCCCACATCAGTGGGAGAGTGGGAAATTGAGGTGTTTATATAGTGAAAGCTAAAGACTCAAGTGTAACATCGGCTAGTCGATTTTGGCAATGGTTTGAGCCAAACAGTGCGTTACACTCGGTGCGTCCCACGGCTTGCATGCGCCAGCGGGCCTACGGGCCCGGGGTGTGACAAATGACATAATACTAAGATAGAAACTTGTGGTTCTTTATAAATATATGTAGTCTCTTTAGAAGATTCAGGAAATTGAGAACAACTTGTTGAGATAACCAATGAATCTGTCTATCATCTTATCTATAAGCCCTTGCTGGAGAATACATGTAATGCATGCGGAACTTGTTAGGAATGAGCTGAACCTGTGATTGTGCATGGGGCTTAGTCAGCAAAGCAGCTATTTTATTCGCAAATGAAACATCTCTAGCCTAGAGGATCCTTCCTTCTATCATCTTTTGTCTGAGAAGCCCATTATCTACTCCAATGTGTTTTTTCTTCTGATATAGATATCCAGAAATAGCAATAGTACCTCTGTTAATCAGCACGCTATAAATAAATGGAAAACTACATTGACACGTCACTATATAGTTTATAGTTTTACTTCTATTTTTTATTGCATAAATAAGATTGTGCTACTTACCTCTTCTATTAGTTATTGCTGAAGCCTTTTTGTAATTCATATCTTGAATTTATCTCTGTATTTGATGCAACAGATTCTAGCAATTGCAGTAATCTGTTTTGGTGTGTGGATGAGCACACACCATGATGAATGTCGGAAGTCCTTAACCCTTCCTGTTATGGGTCTTGGAGCACTGATCCTTATAATGTGAGATTTACGCCATTACTTTTATTAGACAATTTTCTTTGTAGTTGTTCTTGTTTCAGTTAATCTTAGTTGCAATTTTCAGATCCTTGATTGGGTTCCTAGGCGCATTGAAGAATATCACCGTATTGTTGTGGATGGTATCCTTTTTAATTGATTCATGTTTACTATGTATTCATATTGATCAACAAATCTATCCGTTTGTTGAATTTAAATTTCCCTTGACATGAGATTCAGTACCTGATTATGCTGTTCTTGGTTTTGGTGGCAATACTCGTCTTTACTGTGCTGGCGTAAGTTTTCCATTCTGACTTCATAGTTAAGTCTCTTGATATGTCCCAATGTTTGTAGCAATTGAATGCATACAGTATCCTATTATTCTTAAGTCATTTAAGTTTATAGCAATTGAATGCATACAGTATCCTATTATTCTAAAGTCATTTTAGTACTATACCAATCTTTTTTTAATTACTTAGTACTGTTGCAATCTTTAATTAGCTTGCTTTTATGGGAGAACTTTATGGTTCTTATTACAGTTAATGTTAAATATTAATGAAGGTTATGAGGGGAAAAAGAACTGATTTTGTACAAGGTGGAACTGATAAGCAAATTGGATTTTATTTACAAGGGAAGGACTAAGGGTGACATTAAATTACCTAGATATTTTTGTATGAGAGGGGGAAAATTCTGCAGTGGAAATTAGATTATTAATTAACGAGTTATCACATTATGATTAGTATTTGGAGGAGCTATGAGGCTCATTGTAATCAGACAAATGAACATCATTTAGAATGAAATGAGATAAGGGTATAGTAACATCACAGAGCATATGCGATGAATTATTATCATTTGTATAATTGGCTCCAAATTATTAGGTATATGTTGTATTTGCTATCAGAGTTGATAACACACCCTACAATATGATGTGCACTTAAAACACTTCATATATGATGATGATATCATAATGGATATTTGAATGCTATAACTGACCTTGTGAGGGTTAGGACGTTAATATTGGTGCCACAACAAAGTTCCCTTGCACATAAATGCAAATTTAGTTGTCTCCTTTAGATATCTGACAGATGGCTGCGAGTTGATAGAGAAAATTATAATATTTAGCATCAGTAAAAGGGATTTACTGAAAGCAATGACATAAGGAGATTTTCTTAGTTGAACGGGAATTGGAAATTGAAGATACTTACTCTATTTGGGTGTCTGAGAGTGATGCATTTCCTAGTATACACAACATATTGGTTGCCATGTGAGATTAAATACATATGTAAACGTCCAGTTTTGCTTTGCCTTCACAATGGTTTATTGATGTATAACATGTCTCTAATTCAAAGGGATATAGAAAGACAAGTAGATTCTTTTTGGGGTTATTCTCCCATCTAAGAAGTTTACATTTTCAATTTAGTCATGCTAATTATTGATTTTTATGTAGAAATTAATCATTTACTTGATAGATGCCCAGTGCACTGTATTGCTTCTTATAATAAGTTTTTTGCTTGTGTGGTCTCTTAACTTACCATGTAGATTTCTATTTGATACTTCAACCTCTCTTGTTTCATCTTTACATTGCAAACTGCAGAAACTAATTATTGTCTGCTAAGTGCTTAGCTTGGCTGAAAATTTATTTCTTCTGTTACATTACTTTGGTTTAAGAATGTCAGATACCTGTTCTTTTATAAGCATTTTTTTCTCAAGTCATAATGCTGCACTTACAAGTTTATCAAGCTTGTTTGGCATTCAACCTTAGTCCATTTTTTGCTAGTGTTTATTTTGTCAAACTTCAGTGGTTCTTGTAGACAATCCTCACACGTGAATAGCCTAACTACTGTGAAACTATAAGAAATGAAAACGGTGTATTATTTATCTCAAGTTTAAAGTAACACAGGATTCATTTACTTTCTGTTATTATTGACAGCTCATTTGACCATATTTTTCTTGTAGGTTCATTGTGACTAATAATGGATCTGGTCATCATGTATCTGGGCAGAGGTACGGCTCAAATTTGGCTTGTGAAACCAATTTGTTTTATTCATTACTACGAGACATGAAGATTACATCTATCTACTCAGTTTAGGCTAAACATTGTGTTCTTGCAATATTTAGATTCGGTTTAACTTACCTTCAGGCTTCACAGTTGCTTTGATAAATTCTTAATTGTAACCTTTAAGCAAATCATGACTTATGAAAGTTATTACCAAATTTTTCTGTATGATGATTCCTGCATTTTCTCTGAGATTTTTTTCCCCATATGA
This sequence comes from Asparagus kiusianus, assembly GCA_022839385.1. Taxonomy (NCBI): domain Eukaryota; kingdom Viridiplantae; phylum Streptophyta; class Magnoliopsida; order Asparagales; family Asparagaceae; genus Asparagus; species Asparagus kiusianus. The sequence continues at coordinate 563,311 of BQKN01066772.1, forward strand.
ATGGGTTCATATTGGAGTCTATCCTTCTCATGAAATCTATGGTGATAATTTCAGGAGTTCTACTGTTAAGGATAGAATCTCACTGATAATTTCAGGAGTTCTACTGTTAAGGATAGAATCTCACTATGTCATTGATTAAGATTAGTCATGAAAATTTCTAGTCCAATTTTTCTAAAATGGCGAATAAACAGTTGTTTCTGTGCTATGTTTTCAGGTACAAAGAGTATCAGCTTCAAGATTATCACTCTTGGTTTTTGGTGCAAGTGAGCTTTCTTGTGATTGCCTGCATTTTCTTAGCTGTTCATAGATCATTGCTATACACACCAGATCTGATCATTTGATTTGATATTTTATACAAGCTCAATAATACCAAAAACTGGAGACGCTTGAAGAGTTGCCTTGTGAAGTCTAAGAACTGTGACGACTTACCAAAGAAGTATAAGGTACGAAATCTGCATTGTGGCGCAGATGTTTCTGCTTATAACAAATTTCTATTCATTCCAGACATTGAAGGAGTATAAATCAGCAAACCTGAATCCTATCGAAGCAGGTTGCTGCAGGCCACCATCAGAGTAGGTTCATTTTCTTTTTTTTTTTAATGTATTTTGCCATTCAAACTAGTTTAGTTTTTTCTTCCGTCCTTTTACTAGCTTTGGGGGTCCAATTATACAATTTATGCTCATATACTTGTCATTTCCATAGTTTGTATCCATCAAGGGCATTCGCAAAATAAAATAATAAAACTAAAATAATAAAATAAACCTAAAAATAAATAAATGAAAAATCACAGAATGGTCCCAAATAGAGGGGCAAAACTTTAGAAAACTAATATGAAGACATAAAAAAACTTGTTATTGAAGGAGGATTCATAAAATCGACCTCCTTTAGAATCTCTTTTTTTGGTGACGAGGGAACCTTGACTAGCACAATCCATTACCCGTGATGAGCCCCGCGTTCGAGTTCTCCCACGAGAAGGGGATTCATTGATGTGAAACGGGACAGAGGGTCTATAAGAATCAGCGATTTAATTCAAATAACACATCGTTTCACCAAATTTTATGATCTTTGGCAGAAATTAAATTCAAAACAACTAATGTGACAGATGGATTTAACAAAGTTTGCATCAATAATTATGAATAATTCTCATCTCAATTAATTTAATTGCAATATTCATTATCATGCACAAGTTCTACAATCAATATCAAATTTTTATAGTCACATGCTCAATTACTCTCAACTCACAAATATAATCTAAGCAGTGAATATTACTCTCAACTCACAAATATAATCTAAGCAGTGAATATCTAATAAGAGTTTAGAGATAAAATACTCATGCAATTAACTAATAAAATGAGAATAACAGAAAAATAGAGAGAAAACAAAACCTTCGTCGGCTGGAACAGAATATCTGGAGGTGGTGCGACGACGTCGAACTGGATGACGACGTGGCGGCAAACTGAGCGATGACAACGACGATGACTGAGTGATGACAACGGCGACGAACTGAGCGACAACGACGACAGCGAATCTGAGCAAAGACGAGGGTGACGGGTCAACGTGTAAACTAGCGACGTGGGTGACGAGAGAATGTGGTTGACGAGTGGACGCGGGCGAGACGACAACGACGGTTGTTTGAGATGGATCTGGCGGTTTGTGGAGGAGGAAAGAGTGGCTACTCGAGGTGGAGGAGAACAGGAGTAAGTTCGTCGGGACTGTTCAAAGTGGGTGGTGATTGGCTGGGCTGCTTGAAGTGAAAGGGAGCACGGGAGGAGGTGACGGTAGAGGCTGTTGGAGGAGAAGAGCGGGGACGGTTGTTTGGAAAAACGAAGAAGAAACATGGGAGGGTGGCAGCTGTTTGTGGAAGAGGAGCCAAGGGAGTCGGCCTAGGGTTTCACACCAGAGCCTTCACACTAATAATGAGTTAACAAATTTTTTTATTGATTCAAATCTCTTTTTTTACTACCAAATTTGCCTCAAATATTCAAAATTCAAAATTCAAAATTAAAATCCTACCAAAATAAAAAATACATCAAATCTCTCACAATTAATACTAAATTAAGATCTGATCAAACTTGTCAAATCTTATTCAAAACTAAAATAAAAGAAAGTCAAATAACAAATATGGCAAATTATCATTATTGTCCTCATTATTCTCCCTGGGTGGGAGAAAACTCGACTCCGTCGAGTTAGTTGCAAAAATTTGTCTTCTTCAATATACTCTGGCTACATCTTAATCTGCCGTCAGTTACTTTTCTGCATCTCAAATCATTAGCTTGATTGTAACGTAAATTCACCATCTAAAATATTATCAAAATTCACTACTGCATTGGTGAATATATAGAAGTGAGGTAAAGTGAAAGAACTCTCAGAAACAATAGGTTAGGGTCAGGCTTATATCAGTAGACTATCAATAAACATTGTGAACTGCCTAATCAATCAATATTGAGAATAGAACTATAACCAAATCGATAATATAAATGTTGCAATTAATTATTTCAAGAGTTGGAAAAGTTCATAAATATCATGTCAAATCTCAAACAGCTATAAAAGAAACTGTATTGGACAAGTCCAAACAATCTCAAACATTAACAGTTTTAAATTATGTCCTGACTCCATATCATACATTTAAGTTAACAATGTATTTATTCAAATTAGATCATTGATTTCCCAATATATGATCAATGCAAATCAAAACAAAATGATGCAAATCAACTCAAATGACTATGTATGACATGCAGACTCGACAATGCGATCAATGACAGATGTAAACTCAACGAAGTGCCTAACATGCATGACGTCCTCTATTAAATGGAATAATTAAGCGTTCCTTCGTTAATATGCATAACAAATTTCTTATTCTAACAGTGATAGTGAGGAACATGCAAACAAATGCATGAAAGAGGAGTGTTTTTGTGCGCTTAACATAAGGGAGAAATGATACTCTGCAAGGTATGCGGTTCATTTAAAATGTCAAGCTTAGGTCGAATATCAATGAAAAAAATTCGTGCTCAAACTTGTATCCCTAATCACTATATATTTCCAAAATGAATCAGTGTATGTGTGAGTGACTGTCGGGACAATGCACGGTGGTTTGATATCTAATATGAGAGTTATTTTACTATGCTCAGTTTGAGATTCAACTTCCATACATATATCTGAGAGAACGTGTTGGGTGTCATGTATAGATTCATGTTTGTCCGGGAGGACTTCATGGGGAACATCAACAACGTTTTCAATCACTGGAGTGAGTTCAGGAGTTGGAGTTTTAATTTCAGGAACAATTTCAGAGACAACATCATTGAACTCCGTGATCAAATGAGTAGTTTGGGAAATAATCGGAGTGTTGTTATTGCATGAAACTTTAGTCAATTTCACAATTGCAAGGGTAGTTTCAGAAGAAATGGAAGTGCATGGTTTTTTAATTTTATTATCCCAGATTTTCTTATCGGAGTTGGATTCTGTCAAATCTACGGCTTGGTTAACGGTTTCCTCAAGAATAGATTTTGATTTCATTATAGACGGCTTATTAATTTTAACTGAAGGGAGGTATTTCCTTTTTAGCCCGTCGGTCATTTCTCACCAAGTTAAAATTGGTAACTCACCTCTAATATACCTTAACATTTTGAGTTTGGACCAATATTGGCAGGCTGCTCCGATAAGCTTCATTGCTGCAAACTTGACTTTTCGAGGTTCCGTCAGGGCGTACCCATCAAAATAGCGATCCATGTTCTTTAACCAATCCAAGAAAACTTGTGGATCGAGCTTACTATCAAAGGTTGGTGCTTCGATCTTAATGCTCCTCAGGTGTTGAGCATCTAGATCAGGCACGGGTTGAGGTGGGGGTCGATGAACGATGTGTCCATAACATTGACCTTGCGGAGGCGGAGTAACGCGCGCTTCGTCAAGCCTAGCGAGCCTATCATTGGCTACGTTTTGGAAGTCTGTTAGGGCCTCACGGGTAGCTCTACATTCGTGGGCTATGGCACCTATTCCTAGCTCATCGAATTTCTTAAGGAGTTCAGAATTTGTACTGCCTGACATGCTGGACTCACTAGACGATTCAGTAGACTCTCCTAATCGATAGGGTAGACCTGTACGAGTGGGCATGTACTAACAACTAAATGAGATGAATGGTATGCACTAACAGTTAAATGAGATGAATGGTAATTTTTTAATAACAAATAAAAGACTCAATTAAACTAATCTAGAAATAAATAAAAATGTTCCTAAACTAGAACTATGCTCTGATACCAAAAATGATATGAAACAGGACAGGGGGTCTATCAAAATCAGCGATTTAATTTAAATAATACATCATTTCACCAAATTTCATGATCTTTGGCAGAAATTCAATTCAAAACAACTAATGTGACAGATGGATTTAACAAAGTTTGCATCAATAATTATAAATAATTCTCATCTCAATCAATTTAATTGCAATATTCATTATCATGCAAAAGTTCTACAATCAATATCAAATTTTAACAGTCACATGCTCAGTTACTCTTAACTCACAAATATAATCTAAGCAGTGAATATATGATAAGAGTTTAGAGATGGAATACTCATGCAATTAACTAATAAAATGGGATTAACAGAAAAATAGAGAGAAAACAAAACTTTCGTCGGCCTAAACATGCTCGACGTGAGGGACCTCCGGAGGTGGTGCGACGACGTCGAACTGGATGACGACGCTGCGACGAACTGAGCGATGATAAAAGCGACGACTGAGTGATGACAACGGCGGCGAACCGAGCGATGACGGCGTCATCGAATCTGAGCGACGACGAGGGTGACGGGTCAACGTGTGAACTGACGACCTGGGTGACGAGAGAACATGGTCGACGAGTGGACGCGGGCGAGACGACAACGATGCTGTTTGAGGTGGATCTGGCGGTTTGTGAGGAGGAAAGGGTGGCTACTCGAGGTGGAGGAGAGCGGGAGTAAGTTCGTCGGGATTATTCGAAGTGGGGGATGATTGACGGGGCTGCTCGAAATGGAAGGGAGCTGGGGAGGAGGTGACGGTGGAGGCTCTTGGAGGTGAAGAGCGGGGGCGGTTGTTTGGGAAAACGAAGAAAAAATAGGGGAGGGTGGCGACTGTTTGTGGAAGAGGAGCCAGGGGAGTCGGTCTAGGGTTTCACACCCGTCAGCCTAGGGTTTCACACCCGAGGCTTCACACCGATAATGAGTTAACAAAATTTTTCATTGATTCAAATCTTCTCTTTTTTTTACTACCAAATTTGACCCAAAAATTTAAAATTCAAAATTAAAATCCTATCAAAATAGAAAATCCCTCAAATCTCTCACAATTAAAACTAAATTAAGATCTGATCAAACTTGCCAAATCTTCCTTATTCAAACTAAAATAAAAGAAAGTCAAATAACAAATATAGAAAATTGTCATTATTGTCCTCATCATTCACCTTGTTACCGGGATCCCATCCCTAAGGAATCTGGGTGACCCAGGGGCCCGAACCAAGCCAAACACTTTGGGGGAGTGAGCTAGCCAAGAAAAACCCCGGTCCTGCCAACCAGCATGACCCCCGACAAGGTCAGGTGAGTGTAGGAGAGGGGATTCGACTCAGGGTGCTAGCGGGATAAGCCGTTTAAGATCTTCTTGTACTAATCCCCTTTCTATCTTACTTTGTAGTTATTGTAACATATGAATTCCAAGGTACAGGAGAAATCAATAAAAAACAGAACAGAACAAGCCAGTGACATCACTGAGGGGTTTCTGATTTTACTTTGAATCTTTCATAGACTATGATTTAGAGAGAATGCAATTAGCAAGTGACAAAATATGGTACAAAATAATGACTTAATGGGGCTTGTAACACCAACCTTATTTTTTTATTGAGGGCTCTCGATTAACTATCCCTCTCATACTTAGTCCAAGAATGCATACCAATATCTGGCGGTATATGTTGTGCTTTTACTAAAATGGTATATGTTGTGCTTTTACTAAAATAGTGCATTTTTAGTGCAATTTATGTCAAATATTTTTCACGAGGAACATCATCTTTTAGGTACATTTGTTTTCTTGAAAGTAATGATAGGTTCTAATTATTCATATTGTATCACTGGCATTTTGGGTTAATCTTATTTAGATTTGTTTAATTTCATCAGGTGTGGGTACCCTCCAAAAAACGCTTCTTATTATGATTTGAGCTTTCACCCTCTGAGCAGCAACAGAGACTGCAAGCTTTACAAAAATGCTAGAAGCAGCAAGTGTTACAACTGTGATTCTTGCAAGCAAGTCTTTCAATTTCGCAGTTGAAAGCCATTACCTTTGCGGGTTACATATCAATTGACGTTATTTTTCTTTTACTCTACTTAGGGCTGGCGTGGCACAATATATGAAGACAGAGTGGAGAGTGGTTGCAATCTTTAACGTGGTTCTGTTTGTCATTTTGGTAAGTCCTTTCCCCAGAATATTTTGCACCCCTTACAAAAATCCATCTGTTATGATCATTGAAGAATTAGATCATTTGTAATTATTGTTTTTTTTTGTCTCACGCTACATGGTTTGAGAATCCTGAGCCTATGATCCAATAAAAAAGATAGAACAATAGCACAATCAAAGCAAATTCTTGACTGAATAAACTATAAACTCATGTCAAACCTCAAATTGCATGAAGTTCAAGAGATACCTTTAAGGATACCACTTGCAAAACTCTTACTAAACAAAGCAGTAAAATAAAGAAAGCAAGAGCCAGGCATCTGATCTGTCATCCAGCTGTTTAAGGTTGCAGTCAAATCTACAAGGGCTATACTCATTGTAGATATTTATTCTAGTTGCTAATGCTAGCAAATAACATATTTGATTGAAAATATAGCTCCCTTAGCATTGTTTACGTCATAGACTTACTCAAAAGTTGATGGATTTGTTTGTTCATAGAAAAGGCCAGTTGGGCTACCATCTGCAGGCAACAAAGCTAACATCAGAGGGCCTTTAGCTCCTTCTTCAACAGGCAAAATGCCAAGTGTTAAAAGTTATATCGGTCTTGACAGAGCCAGGGCACACACAATTAATGCGGTGTGTAGAATACTTCTCTGCAAGAAGCCTTGAATAGGTGCTCATAGCTACTTTTGAAACTTTGTATGCAGATAAAATCGTTGGCCAGCCATTTTCTTCCAGCCTTTTCTCCTTCAAATCTCGTAGAAAGGATTGTAACAGTTCATCCAATCTCTCTTCTGTTTGTTCATCCACATTTCCCATTTGTTTTCTGATGATTTCACCGGGAATGTACTGCAAACAATAAACAGCATGTGAAAAACACTTAAATATAAAGCTTATAATTCTAATTAGATTGGGACAGAAATATAGACCCAACTCTAGCTTAGAACAGTATACCTTAACTGGAGTAGGGTTCATCTACATGTAAGATATTTGTAAAGACTGTATTGGCAATAGATGAATCAATAGAAGAATAAATTAATCACATTACTTCTAAATAACACCTAAAATGAAGTTGACATGTAGTTTTCCAATGTTTTAGAAAGCATTAGGCACTTCTAGGTACTGGGCATAGCACCTAGTGCCTAGGTGGCACGTAGGTGTTCGTTAGCAGCGCAAGAGAGGATTTTGGTCTAAGATTCAAAATGCATTTTAACCTGATCAGTTCTCTTCATCCATTGTTATACTTAAGTACGCGACAAACTTTTTGGCATGGCGAATCCACATAAGTAGCCCATATTTACGTAGGCGCTCTCCGGAATTAAGCTGATGGCCTAGGTACTGAGGCCTAGGCGGGCGCCTAGACGGTTGCCCATACTGCTTTTTAAAGCAATGAGTTCCTCTAGTGAAGTTGTATTACTGTTTGACCTGAGAATAACACTTCACCCCAACATTTTGTATAATCCTAGACGGCGATGAATTGTAAAAATGCCGGTAAACATTTTTAAACCAAGTAAAGAACCATTATATGCAGTTAACAAGAAGTCTTGTAAAAGGAATCAAACAACTATGTATAATTGTATATTCTTAAATTTAGCTGTATATTCTTACTTTTAGCTGTCCATAGGTAGAGGAAACATTCATTATATTAGGGGACTGTGCTAGCTGGAGAAAGGGCATTAATGCTTCTGTTACACTCTTGACACCATAATAGTTTACATTCAAGCATTCCACTGCCTTCTCATTTGTCTCTCGTGCTAATTCTCTTATCTTCATGAAGCTGGGTATGCCATCCTCCTGTTTCTGCAAAAAGGAAATCATTGTTTTGTACTGCATTCATATGATATTAATAATAATATGACTCAGTAGACAAGAAAACAGCAAACATCATGCGCGCACATGCGTGGTTGGGAAAAGAATACAAAAAATGTTTTTCTATGCGTGATTCTTTGATATGTTGATCATGGCTTTCATTCTAACAATTGGAGCCAAAGCACTAAGTTGACTTGTATTGAAAGTTGCCCTTGACTGGAAAGTTGAGTTACAACTGGAGTTGGATCAGTTCCAAGTGAAAGACAGAAAGAGGATATAACAATTAGAATAATTGTAATAAAAGAATATTGAAATCCTACAATAACTAAAAATAGGAGGGAAAAGGTTTCCATATCTACAGTTCAGTAACATCCTTAATAAGCTTACTTTTAAGTCTCATTTAAAAAAGCTGGGTTTCCCAAACTTTCCAAAAACAGCTTTTAAGCTCATCTAGGTAAAGCTGTGTTTAACCAAGCAAATGATTAATTTACCCATGCAATTTTTATAGCTTTTATGATAAAAGTCAAAAGTCACCAAAAGATATCATAGCTTATAAGCTTCTAAAAAGTATTCCTGCCAAGCACCCTCTAAATATTATGAACAAGATCACGGAGGAAAAAACTTAAAAGAAAACGACAAAAGTTATCATTGAGAACTTATTCTAGTGAGAGGTCTCCAAGAGAACAGAAATATTGTAATTTTCTTCACATAATAAAAACTTCTCCCATCTCGCCCATGGACATAAACAAAATTTCTATTCACATTTAACCTTTATGCTGTGTGATTGTTTGTTTTCTTTGTTTCTCTTCTAGGAGTTTCTGATACTCTGACTAAATCCCAACAAGTGTGGTGTCAATTGCGTGCGCGTCACTGTGCCTCATGTGATGCGGGGCGGTGGTGAATTGCCCCGCATCTGATGCGGCAACACTTTTTGCACCTTGCAAGCACCTACGAAGGGTGTCTGCAAGACATAGCCTTCTATATTTTTGCTCTTTAACATTTCAAACAGATCTTTATAATTAATAAACTATATCCTATGTAGCAAAATAAACCTTTTAGATAAATTTACTAGCTCATTTGAGGACCCTAATTTAACTTTGTTTACTATTTGATTTTTCTTCGATATTAGTCATTTGACTTTTGATTTGGAAAAATTATGAACTTTGCTAGTTGCTACTATTGTTGGATGGAGCTAAGACCTTATTTTGTGTTTTGATACTAGATATTATTTACCTTGACACAATTTTATGTAAAATTCATAAACACGTTCTTTCGTGCTTGATTGTCTATGTTAAAAAATTATGTGTATGGAGTGCGCCTCGCTTCACTTGGGCGTGCGCATTGCGTTGCGCCTTGCACATGTACGTAAAGGGACTGTGCCCCGCATTGACCCTCACCCATTGATAACACTGTTCCCAACAAGATCCATAGCTTATGATGTAAGTATGTGGTCGAAAGCATCCCATTTTAATTTAACTTGACATATCCAATTGAAAACAGTTAGCTAACTACCTTGGCATAAGAATGAAAACTTTCGGGACCAAAAAAGACACTATCACCATAGTCCCTAGGCATCTGAAACAGTTAGTTACTCTGTTCTCAAATAGATTTACCTCTCATGGAAGCAATTATGTTCTGATAATCTACTTCTAGGCCATTAATCCCTGTATTATTCACCTGCAAGAATAGCTAATTGAAATTTAATTCTACAGATAAACAGGATAAAAATGAATTTTTTTTCCAATCAATAAAAGGTTGTTCTTGATTTAAGACAAATTACCAAAATATCAAGCTTCCCAAATTGGGTCTTGACAACATTTGCCAGAGAAGAAACACTAGAAGGGTCAGCTACATCAAGCTGATGGAACAGAACATCAGAAAATCCGGAGCTTTTGAGGTTTTCAACAGCTTCAGTGCCCCTCCTTTCATCTCTAGCTGTTAGTATAACCAGGACTCATTGAGATGATAGCTGCCTGCAAATCTCCAAGCCATTCCTTTGTTTGCTCTTGTTACTACTGCAATCCTGGAATCAAAATAAATGGTAGACGTTAACAGAACTGTACCTGTTTGTGGAATTAGCAAATTGAGGATGAACAGTGACTGTACCTGTTTGTGGATCTCTTGCTGATGGGTTCTTCCATTTCTAGTTCAAGTAATGGCTGCTGTCTTGAAGCTAAAATCTTCTCCAAATGGTGGTAGTTCCCCAAATATTTAATGGAAACATTTAGTTTGTGGAAGAAAAGAAAACTATAGTGAGGAAAGCCCCTTGTTTGAATGGGTCTTACTGAAAATGAGTTGTGAGAGAGGCAATTAGTTAAATGATGAGATTTGTATAATCTCACTTATGTAAAGACAAAAAGGGGCGATGGGTTCAATTACGAAAATTGAAATCAATATCTAATTGTTTAAAGTTTTGGATCAATGATGGTGTTAGTTCCCCTACTATATATACATATGATGAGAACATTTTAGTTTGCCAAAGGAAAGAAAAGTACAATGAGGAAAGCCCCTTATTGAATGGTTCTTGCTCAAAATGAGATGTAAATGGATGTGAGAGACATGCAGTTTGTTAGATTTTAGGATTAGTGTACGGTGTTTTTGGTAGATTGCAACTGTAGTTGCAATGTAACTGTCACTTGCATGCAACTGTCACTTGTATGCAATTGGGACACGTAATTGCTTTTGCATATAACTGTAGTTGCAATTGTTTGGTTCAATTTTAAAGTTTTACATCTTGTAGTTGCAATTGTTTGGTACTGCTTATACTTTTCGTATGCAGCTTGTTTTTTTACGTTTAATAAGCTAAAACAATTATTGGTTAATTTTATATGTTTAAAATATTCATTTTATTTAGAAAAAGTTTTCTTTTAAATTTTTATTGAAAAAGGAATATTAATATTTTTTTTTAAAAAATGATGTTTTTGAAAAAATATTTTTGAAGAAATAATATTTTTCCGTAAGATAATAACTTTCTATGAAGTAATAGTTTTTTTGAAAACTAATATTTTTCTAGAAAATAATTTTTCTCAAAAGTAAATGTTTTAAAAAAATAATAGTTTTCCAAAAATTAAAATTTTGAAAGTTATTGTTATTTAAAAAATTGTATATTTTTTGAAATAAGATATTGTATGAAAAAGTTATATTTTATAAAAAGTAAATTATATGAAAAAGTTATATTTTATAAAAAGTAAATTATATGAAAAAACAATATATTTTTAAATAATTTTTTTGAAAAATAATAATCTTAGATTTTTTGAAAGTTCAAATTATGAGTTTGAGATTTTAACATTTTTAATTAATTTTGGTTGGTTGCAAGTAGATTGCAAGTGCGGCTTATGCTCAAAATTGCGTAAGTTGGAAGTTGCAAGTGGAGTGACATTTGCAATTGTAGTTGCAACAGGAACATCAAGTTGTAAGGAAACAAATAGTTACACCTAGACTTAAATGATCTAGTTGCATGTAACTGCAATTTCGACCCCTCCTGTTGCGACCAACCACACGCTCTCATAGTGTCACTTATGTAGGGACTAGTAAAGGTAATGAAATTTAAATTAAAACTGAAATAAATATCTAATTTTTAAAATTTTGATTAATTTGACTCCCAAGTTGCAGGCTATATTGAAATGTGAGATCTAGTGGAGTGACCCCGTAGAGGTGTGACCACTTTAAAAAAATTTCCTTTCATAGACAATTTTTTTTGTTCTTATGCATTTTCTCACTCTTCTAGTGGAAAACCATGTAATATTAAGCTATATTGCACCCCATAGCCTTATACGTGCAAGAGATTCCCATATCTAACAACCATTAGCTCTGAAACCAATGATCGAGTTTACTAATTGTTGGGATTTGATCAGAGTATCTAAAAACCAATGTTACAAAAGGTGCTAGGCGGATTAGGCGTTTGAGCCAGCGCCTAGGCATAGACGTCTATGGGTATGCCTAAGAGGCGCCTAGGCATTTGGCTATTTTTTAAATTATTTAATATATATATATATATATATATATAAGTTTGACAAAAAAATAGCAATCTTAGATTCACAATAAAGCATGCATACTTAAATACTAAATAGCCAAAATAATAATTAATAAGGTTATAGAAAGTGCTAGGAGGCCTAGGTATTGGACCCGATACTTAGAGCCTAGAAGTTTTCCTATTTATTTTTTAATTACAATAATTGATAGTAAATGTCAATGTTATAGAAACCTTAGGTGCTAGACTAGTGTCTAGGTGGATTTCTTTCTTTCTTTCATGTAAGTGCTGATTGAGGAGGTCTTGCTAAAGGTCGGTGGAGATAGTGGAGATGTTCATATTTGGAGGTTAAAGGAGTTTAAAGGAGGTTGGAGGACGTGGAGGCTGCAACATAGAAAATTACGATCAAGGTCTAAAGAGTACAGTCCACGTAAGCAAACAATGCTCTCCTAAGCACTCCTAAAATCTAAGTAGACAGCCTAGGTACCGTCCAAGCGCTATACGCTAGTTAGGCGGCCTAGGTACTGACTAGGCCTAGGTGTATGCCTAGGCGGATTGAGCGGAGGCTTTTTAAAACAGAGCTAAAAACCCATTATGATGAACAAAGAAAACAATCGTACAAACATTAAGTTTTAATATGGTTCCACCATTTGCCCATGTCCGTAGGAGAGATGGGATAAATTTTTATTACCTGAAATTTAAAAATGATTACAATATATATTTTTACTCTTGGAGATCTCTCACAAGAGTAACTCCTCAAATTGTAAATTTTGTTGAAGTTTCTTCCTCTTCTTCTAGATTTACAATTAATCTCTTGTAAGTTATTTGTAGACCTTTACCCTTTACTTTGAGCTCATATGGGATTTACTTCTCATGAATCAATTTAATTTTAATCATTCAAATCATAACCCTCTTTCCATTTGATATTGAAATCAATGTAAGGAATCTAGGTACCTTTAGATTTCGAATGAAGACTTTAACTTTTAGGGTTTCGTGGAATAACCTTGACCTTATGGCCAGATAATCAAGAACAAGTAACAATCATAAAAAACACTAGAAGATTTATGTGGGTTAGCAATGTGCCTATATCCACGGGAGAAGTGGGAAAATATTTTGTTAACTTGAAGAAGAAAACTACAATAATCACTTTCCTTTTGCTGTCACATCATAAGAGTAGTTCATCTGGCTTCTTCTAAATCATCACAAGAATATAACTTTCCTCTTGTAAATCCTTACAAGAGTAATTTCCCTTGTCTTCCTTTTCTTTTTCTTCTTGAACCTAACAGCATGGCCTTTTATCTCTTCCTTATGGCTCAAGTATTCTCTCAAATCCTAGATCTGAGATAATACCCCTTTATATAGGGTAGAAGTCTTTGGTCCAACAAAAGATTCATCTGTGAATGTGGGGGGCCTCTTCACGTGACTTCCGCGTGAAGACGCGGTTTCATCTCTGCATGAAGAGACACGAACACGAGCCGGCCCATGAAGGCCCACCTGAGATCAAAATCATAACTCGTGCTTGTGCTTATAAATGCACACGAAAAAATTACCTAGGGTTTGGTGCAAGGTGGCTTGACTGTGGGAAAAGTGCAAGGCTTGGTTTTTGCGGCTGTAGAGGAGAACTTCGTGCAAATAGGAAAAGCCGACGGAGGTTTTAGTGCAGGGGAATATTCTTTGTGCGGCTACGGAACAGAAGCAAGAGCATAGAGTTTTGTGGCGGCTGTAGGAGTGCAAAGACAGAGGAAAAGTTGGGTTTTTGCATCTTTTTGTAGAGAGATATTATGAGGGATCTAAGAGTTTGTTTGAGGGTTTATGTTATGAGTGATTGTAAACCCTAGTTGTATTCTCTCCCTTTATTAGTAGATCTCCCCCCTCGTTGCCCCGTGGACATAGACAATTTGTCGAACCACGTAAAATTGGTTGTATCGCTTTTGTGTGATTTGTAATAACCTTTTAGGATCCCTCGACAGGTCAGTCCTAGAACTGATAATAGGAAGATTCGATATCTCACTTTGTTGAGATATTCGTTTCAGATTCTTGTTTTCTTAGTGAGACGAGAATTCTTATTGTAACCTGACTCTCTTGTTGTGCTGTCGAAGTGCTGTCGAAATTTTCGTTGCACGCAACAAGTGGTATCAGAGCCCAGATTTCAGATTTAGGATTTTTGGAGTTTGGTGGAGGAAGATTCTTGTGTGAGGCTTGGTTCTTGGAGTTCTAGGCTTCGGTGGAGATAGCATTGGGAGTTGCCGTTGAAGATTTTGCTTTTCTCGTGTGGATAAGAGATCTATTTGAAATCCGATCTAGGGTTCAGTTGGGTGGTTCCTAATTTCTATCAAATTTGTTCTTTCTCTATAGTTTGGAGTTAGTTTGCAATAGGAGAAGAAAGTGAAAACAGCAAGTCGATGGCGAGTACAATACAAGTTGGTTTTCAGAACACTAAGATTAGTGTGGTGAAGTGTGACGGCAAAATCAACTTTGGTCTGTGGATGAGCGACGTACAGTATCCGCTCAATGCTCAGAATTTGGAAGAGACCATCATGGTCCACGAGAAGCCACCTAAATATGATGAGGCGAGATGGGAGAAGATGAATAGGAACGCATGTGGGGTGATCAGGTCCTGTTTGGAATAGGAACTGAAATATGATGTGATTGGGGTGACGTCTGCAATGAATATGTGAGAAATTCTCAACAAGTATTTCACGAAGAGTGTTGAGAACAGGTTGCACTTGCTGCGAAGACTCTTCAGATTTCAGATGTCCAGAGGTAACTCACTAGCGGCGCATGTGAACAACTATACTAAGTTGTTGGACTTGGCAAATGTTGATGAGAAGATTTCGGATGAGTACAAAGTTATTATCTTATTGGGCTCCTTATCGGATGAGGAGTATGATACATTCGTGCTCACTTTGTTAAACAGGAGATCTTCTATCAGCTATAGTGAAGTGACTAACTTATTGATCAATTACGATTTGAGGAGGAAGGACAAAGAGACTTCCCGTGCTAGCACTTCAGACGAGGCCTTATCGACGAGAGGTAGAAGCTCATATCCGAAATGTGGTAATAGATGGAGGTCAAAGTCAAGAAGTCGCCATCAATTAACAAAGAACCAATGTGTATTCTGTAAGGAGCAGAGACATTGGAAGAGAGGCTGCTCGAAGCTCAAGGAGAAGGAGAATGGTAAGAAAAAGCGCCCGAAGGCCAATGAGGTGAATATTACGAAATGCGATTCCGATGATTCGTGCTTTTCTCTACTGATTACTCCGGAGGTAAACCATGTGGATGCATCAGATTAGATGCTTGATTCCGACGCTACTTATCATGTGACCCCTAGGCGAGATTGGTTTACATCGTTCGAGAGACTTGATAGGGGTGTTGTTGTCATGAGAAATGATCAATCCTGTGACATTTGTGGGATAGGTACCGTGCGGATTCGGATGCACAATGGAATAGTCCGTGAAGGAGGTGAAATTCGTTCCTCAGCTAAAGAAGAATCTTATCTCAGTTGGAGCTTTGGAGGCGAAGGGATTCAATGTGACATTTGATGACGCTGTAGCAAAGGTTACTAAGGGATCTTTGGTGGTGATGAATGGAGTCCGTAATCGGAACTTATATTATCTAAAGGGGAGCACCGAGGTTGGTCAGGTTGCTTCAGCTTTTTCAGAGGCAGATATGAGTAGACTTTGACACTATAGGTTGGGGCACAGATGAAAAGTCTCTACAGACATTGTGCAAGCATGGGCTATTGAAGATAGCCAAGAGTAAAAAGATTGAGTTCTGTAAGCACTGTGTTCTTGACAAGAAGACGAATGTGAAGTTCGGGATTGTCATTCATCAGACGAGGGGCATCCTGGACTGTGTGCACACAGACGTTTAGGGTCCCATCAAGACTGCATCACTTGGTGATCGACATTGGTTCGTCACGTTTGTTAATGACTATTCTAGGCGTTGTTGGGTGTACACCATGAAGCATAAAAATGAAGTCCTAGATTTGTTTGTGGAGTGGAAGAAGAGATTGGAACTGCAGACTGGGAGAAAGATCAATACGTTACGATCCTACAACGGTGGTAAGTATACTTCTGACCCCTTTCTGCAGCTATGTCGAGATGAGGGCATAGAGAGACACTTCACGGTTAGTCATATACCGCAGCAAAATGGGGTGGTAGAGAGGTTGAATCGGTCTTTATTGGAGAAGATCCGATGTTTATTGTCGCAGAGTGGTTTGGAGAAGATCTTTTGGGCTGAGACACTTACATATACGAGTCACATCATTAATAGGCTGCATTCATCTGCGATTAAGGGGAAGACCCCAATGGAGAAGTGGTCGGGAGAGCCAGCACATGACTATGACCAGCTCAAGGTATTCGGGTGCCCTGTATTTTATCATGTGAGAACAGATAAATTAAAACCTCGAGCTAGGAAGGTCATATTTGTAGGATTCAAGCGTAGTGTCAAGGGATATAAGCTTTGGGATCCAGTTGATAAGAAGATTGTGCTGAGTAAGGACGTTACGTTTGATGAGGCTTCTATCTTGAAGCTTCCCAGCTCTCATCAGGTGGAGAGCAACCCGACACAGGAGATATAGCAGGTGGTGGAGATCGATGCAGCTCTACAGTGTCCAGATGGTGCAGTATCTATTAGAGTGCCGACTAAGGTGACGTCAGGCTAGCATGACGATGACACGGGGGATATGAGTACTGATGTGCAGGATTGGGGACCCACGGCTCAGGTTCAGGATTTGATTGCGGTTCGGAGATAGAGGAGAAACATACAGATGCTAGCACGGTATGCCGACACAGTTACGTATGCACTTTCGGTGGAGAGTATCGATGAGTTGGTGCCTATTACATTCAGAGAGGCCGAGCAGAGTTCGAAGGCTGATTCGTGACAGGTGGCTATGTAGGAGGAGATGTAATCTCTTCATAAGAACGATACATGGGAGCTTGTTGAGCTTTCAAAGGGACGGAAGGTAATTGGTTGCAAGTGGGTATACACGAAGAAGGAGGGTATTGAGGGCACTCCATTGAGGTTCAAAGCTAGGTTGGTTGCGAAGGGCTATGCATAGCAGGAAGGTATTGACTATAATGAAGTTTTCTCTCCGGTGGTGAAGCATTCTTCAATTCGGATTTTGCTAGCTTTGGTGGCACAGTATGGTTTGGAGTTAGATCAGTTGGATGTGAAGACGGCATTTCTTCATGGTGATCTTGATGAAGAAATATATATGACTCAGCCATTAGGATTCCAAGCTGCAGGGAAAGATAAGTTGGTTTGCAGGTTAAAGAAATCGCTATACGGTTTGAAACAGTATTCTCGACAGTGGTATAGGCGATTCGATGGTTTTATGATTAGTCATTCGTACACTCGGAGCCAGTTTGATCCTTGCGTATATTTTCGCAAGTTGAAAGGAGGTGCGTACATCTATTTGTTACTTTATGTCGATGACATGTTAGTTGCCTCTATTTCCAGATCTGCTATAGATGAGTTGAAGGCACAGCTTTCAAAGGAGTTTGAGATGAAGGATTTGGGTGAGGCGAAGCGTATTTTAGGGATGGAGATTGGCAGAGACAAGAATGACAGAATTTGTTTAACACAGGTGGCTTATTTGAAGAAGGTTCTACAGCGATTCCATATTAGCATGGATACGAAGCTAGTTGGTGTACCTTTGGGAGCCCATTTGAAGCTTTCAGCTGGTCTTTCACCAAAGTCAGTTGAAGATTGAGAGTTGATGTCGAAGACTCCATATGTGAGCGCGGTTAGGAGCTTGATGTACGCAATGGTATGTACGAGACCAGATTTATCACAGATAGTAAGCATGGTATCGAGATACATGCACGATTCAGGAGTGGGTCATTGGGACGCCGTGAGATGGATTTTGAGGTACATTCGATGTACGCTCAATGTTGGTTTAGTTTATGAGCGGGACACTACAGGTGGACAGTTATGCATTAGCTATGTTGATTCGGATTATGTCGGGGATTTGGATAAGCGCCAATCTACTACGGGGTATGTGTTCATTTTGACCCGTGCGCCGGTGTGTTGGAGATGCACCTTACAGTCGATGGTGGCTTTGTCTATGACGGAGGCAGAGTATATGACAGTTACGGAGGCTGTGAAGGAGGCTATTTGGCTTCGAGAACTTTTGGAGGAACTTGGTATATCGTAGAGATCTGTCACTATTCATTGTGATAGTATGAGTGCTATCTATTTGGCGAGAATCAGGTTTTTCATATGAGGACGAAACATATTGACGTTCTTTATCACTTCGTTCGGGATGTTCTTGAAGATGACGATGTGGAGATTGTGAAAGTCCACACGAAGGATAATCCGGTGGATATGCTCACAAAGGTGGTTCCGAGCAACAAGTTTGATCATTGTCGAAACTTGTTGCATATTTGTAATTGTTGAGGCCCTTAGCGGCCATTTGGATGAACTACATGAGGTTTGATTCCTTGGGCAAGAGGATACGTAGGCAGTCTTTATGATGCAGCCGGTTTGGATTAGTTGATTTTGATGGGGGTGAGATTGTTTGGACTCTCGTTCGGGTTCTCGACTTGTTGTTGATTGAGTTTGTACTGGACACAACAAGTGGGACATTTGATTGCTTTGGTGTCGGCTCAGTTTTGAGAAAACTTCACCGATATGGAGAATTGTGAACGTGGGGCCCTCTTAACGTGACTTCCGCGTGAAGATGCGGTTTCATCTCTGCATGAAGAGACACGAACACGAGCCGGCCCATGAAGGCCCACCTGAGATCAAAATCATAACTCGTGCTTGTGCTTATAAATGCACACAGAAAAATTACCTAGGGTTTGGTGCAATGTGGCTTGATTGCGGGAAAAGTGCAAGGCTTGGTTTTTGCGGCTGCAAAGGAGAACTTCGTGCAAATAAGAAAAGCCGACGGAGGTTTTAGTGCAGGGGAATATTCTTTGTGCGGCTGCGGAACAGAGGCAAGAGCACAAAGTTTTGTGGCGGCTGTAGGAGTGCAAAGACAGAGGAAAAGTTGGGTTTTTGCATCCTTTTGTAGAGAGATATTATGAGGGATCTGAGAGTTTGTTTGAGGGTTTAGGTTGTGAGTGATTGTAAACCCTAGTTGTATTCTCTCCCTCTATTAGTAAATCTCCCCCTCCTTATCCCGTGGACGTAGGCAATTTGTCGAACCACGTAAAATTAGTTATATCACTTTTGTGTGATTTGTAATAGCCTTTTAGGATCCCTCGACAGGTCAGTCCTAGAACTGATGAGAGGAAGAGCCGATATCTCACTTTGTTGAGATATTCGTTTCAGATTCTTGTTTCCTTGCTGAGACGAGAATTCTTATTGCGACCTGACTCTCTTGTTGTGCTGTTGAAGTGCTGCCGAAATTTCCGTTGCGTGCAACATCATCTTGTCCAAAACAGGCCCAAAACAATGTAGGAAATTGTCAGACAGCTGCCCAAAAAATGCTGTTGGTTGACTGGGCGCTCAGTCTGGCTGGTCTGTCCGGCCGGTTTAATTGGCTAGTTGCTGCTTCCACTTGCTTTTGCTTCTCCTGCTTTCCATCTTTGCTGTTGCTTTTGTTGACTGGTTGCTGTCGCTTTTAAGCGAGTGCTGCTCAAGCAATTGAGCTACTTGATGTCGCTATCAATGTGCGACGAAACCCCTTCAAATTTGTGCCATTTACAACATTTAATTCCAATTATAACTTTTTTTTCCCTGTCAAAGTCAAATTTCAATCTCATTCAAGTTAGTATTCTAACTTTAATTGTTTAAATGCAAGTCATATTCAACAAATATAACTGCTAACATTTTTCTTGTTTCTTCTTGCAGTCAGCGGTATACTTTGTTGCGTGCTGTGCTCGGAGGAATGCTGCTAGGAGTAGTTCTGATAAAGTTAGAGGCAGATAATCATTTGCTCTCTGATTCTCGTTGAAATGTGGTTAAAGGGCTACCGCTCAGACGAAAGCTCCCTGAAACGCTTCAGAAAGTAGTCGAAGATCTAAACTCTTCTAAAATGAGAGTGAAGAACAGATGATAGTGTCAGAGCTTTATGACAGTGATTGTAACTTGTTCTTGTTGATAGAGTCGATAATAATCTACGTTAGAAGCCTGTGTATGATACACCATTTGATGTATTTAGCACGCTAAATTCATGGCTTTTCAGTGAATTCTTGTTGCTTTGTTTCAGAGACTTATCAAAGTGAACAGCATAAAACTTTCACACCCCCCAAAAATGGGGATATAATCGGATAATCAACAGCCATGGGCCAATTTTGGCTGCAGTTGGGAGCAAATCTACGTATTTGTTTGTCAACATGAGGCTTATCTGAAGCATGTGCATACTTTCAGGTCTAGTACTTATAAGCCTCAGCTTTGTCATGATCATTAAAGGATAGAAGACCATTTTGTTAGTATTATTGTTGTTATATCTCGTGTTATATGGTTTGAGAATCCAAGGGATTGTTTGGCAACTCGCTCGCTCACTTGGATAAGGGCTTGTAATGTGTTCAACAAAAACTTGTACAAAGTTGGATTGATTTGTTTTTGTTTTTAGTTCAAAAAAGAGGTTCTTAACTTGCTTACTTCTAGAGCTTCTTACTTCGGCTCAATCCTACCTCGGTTAAGGCCTTAACCGAGTTAGCGTGAAGTTGCCAAATGCACCTCAGTTGTCAACAAGTCAAAAGAGTCGCAAGTAATAGCAATATTAACGGAAAATATAACATACATTAATGTCAGATTCATCAGCTGCAGCAGTCAGACTGAAGACAAAGGTGTGTGTGTGTGTGTGTGTGTGGGGGGGGGGGGGGCTGGAGAGCGCTAAATCTGTGATATATCATTCAACTGTTTAAGGTTACATTTAAACTCATAAAGAGATGCACTCATCTATAGAAATCTATGCCAGTTGCTGTCCAATGTTTAGCAAGCAGATCTCTTATTTGATTGAATATATAGTTTCCTCAGCATCATTAAGGTTACAGGCTCACTCAAATTTTGATGGATTGGTTTGCTCATAGAAAAGGCCAGTTGGGGTACCACCAGGCAACAGAGCTAACATCACAGGGCCTTTAGCTCCTTCTTCAACTGACACGATACCGGTGTTAAAGTTTATATCGGTCTTGGCAAAGCCAGGACGCACACAATTTATGCAGGATGTCGGATATTTCTCTGCGAGAATCCTCATATATGTGCTCACAGCTACTTTGGAAGCCGTGTATGCCGATAAATTTTTTGGCCAGCCATTTTCTTGAAGCTTCCGTTCCTTGAAATCTTTTAGGAAGGACTGTAGTAGTTGATCCAATCTCTCTTCTGTTTGTTCGTCCACAATAGCCATTTGTTTTCGGATGATTTCACCCGGGATATGCTGCAAAAGAAACAGATCAGTAAAAAAACAACGCAAAAACACAATGCCTAGTTTATAACTACATTCAGGTTGTGATAGAAATGTATAGATAACTCTAGCTTCGACGACTATATCTAAAACTAATATCCAATATTATTCTTACTCTCAGCTGTCCATAGGTAGAGGAAACGTTCACTATATTAGGTGATTGTGATAACTGGAGAAGAGGCATGAGTGCTTCAGTTAGTTTCTTGACGCCATAACAGTTTACGTTCAAGGATTCGACTGCCTGTCTGTCTGGACTTGGGTAAGCCATCTTCCTGTATCCATTTAAAAAAAAAAAGAAGGAAATCACTGTTTTGTACAGATACATACATTTATATTGATCTGTGTGTGTTAGGGGAAAAAAACACAAGCGTGCATTAGTGTATATGTTATCCTTAGTTTTGTTGGTTACGGCTTGCATTCAAATAACAGAACCAAGGTACTATTTGGCTCAGATTGAGGGCTGATTTTGACTAGAACTACCACCTACAACTGGAGTGGATCCATCCCAATGGAAGGGAGTACGGATCAGAGTAATTGTAATCAAAGGCGATTACGAGATGAAGCCCTACGCGAAAACTCAAAAATAGGATGAAAATGCTTTTGAATGCCCCTATAGAATTATACTGTAACCCATCAAGACAAGAAACAGAAAAAATAAAATAAAATAAAATGTTCCACGTGATTGTTTGTTTTCACCATTGCGACAGTCAGATTATCTTGCTTTCGTAGGATCTGGCAAATCAGTTAAGTGTCATACAACATTTTCTCAAGATGTTTACGATTGAAGTGTGTGTATTATGCTGTTCCATTCTCAGTTAGATTTACCTCTTTCATCGAAGCAGTTACGTCCTGAGGATCTCCTTCCTTGCAGCTAATTCTAGCGTCATTCACCTGCAAGAGTAGATAATAGAGAATAAACTCCACGGATAAAACAGAGTCCTGATTCTGAAGGAATACGACATTCTCAGTTGAGTGACTATACCTCTTTGTGGATCCCTGGCTGATGGGCTTCTCCATTTCTAGTTCAGGTGATGGATGCTGTGTTGAAACATAAGACTCTGCGCTGGAGAACGGTCTTTAGCTCCCTTGATATATAACGAGGAAGTTCACTTTGATAATGAAATAAAAATTACCACGCGGAAAGCCACTAGGTTGAATGAGTTTTGCTGAGAAGTAAGATGCGAGGGATGTTGGAAAAAAAAGAGGAGAAAACAAGAATACAAGTTTTATTAAAGAAAATGTTTCATTTACTCATATCATGCTAACAGAGAGAATGGCCAAATATATAGGCCTTACACCAACTTAAACTCCTAGAAATCAGCAACAAACAATTCAAAAAACACATGAGAATTGACTAAGTAAACAACTAAACCACTACTAACATACTATCTTGAAAAATAGGAAACAACTTAATAACTAATTTTGAATCAGTTATTCAACATTCCCCCTTGATTCAAAATTTATTGTCATTCCTCTTTGAATCTTCATAGAGCACTTCTCTTCATAATCTTGTAAAGCACTTCTCTTCACTTTGTGATGCACTTCTCATCTCTATCTTGTTGATGCACATAATCACTAACATTCTCTTAAAGGAGCACCTCTCTCCACAAATATTGATAGAGCACTTGTCTCAATCTCTCCATGGTGCACATTGTTGCGCGCAGCGGAAATTTCGGCAGCACTTCGGCAGCACAACAAAGAGTCAGATCGCAATAAAAATTCATGTCTCACCAAGGAAATAAGAATCTGAAGCGAATATCTCAACAAAGTGAGATACCGGCTCTTCCTCTCATCAGTTCTAGGACTGACCTGTCGAGGGATCCTAAAAAGCTATTACAAATCACACAAAAGCGATAGACTAATTTTACGTGGTTCGGTAAATTGCTTACGTCCACGGGGTAAGGAGGGGGGATCTACTAATAGAGTGAGAGAATACAATTAGGGTTTATAATCACTCAATCTAAACCCTCAAACAAACTCTCAAATCCCTCATACAAAACTCTCTCAAAAAGGATGCACAAACCCTAACAAAAGTCTTCTCAAAATCTCCTCTTTTGTCTCTGCATCCGCACTGTAGCCGCAAAAGAATCACAAATCTCCTTTTTGCACAAAAAGCCGATTTTTTTCTCTGCCTGCGGTTTTCTCAGCCGACTTTTGCCTTGCGCCCACGTTCTCCCCTTGCTTGCTCTTGCTAACAAAACCCTAGGAAGAACTAGGGGTATTTATAATGATGTACCGGGTGGGCCTAAAAATTGCTAAACAATGTAAGAAACAAAGTGTTCACGTGAATTGTTTTCACGCACTTTGGGAATGTGGCCCCCACACGCTAACATGACATGATCTCTTCACGCAGCACGTCGTTATCCAACAATTCTCCACCTCAGTGAAGTTTTCCTCCAAAACTAAGCCGACACCAGAGCAACCAAATGTCCCACGTGTTGTGTCCAGTACGCCGTAAAGTTAATTCATGATAACGGACTCAATCCAAAACAAGTCGGGAACCCGAACGAGAGTCCAAACAATCTCACCCCCATCAAAATCAACTAATCCAAACCGGCTACATCAGAAAGACTGCCTACGTATCCCCTTGCCCAAGGAATCAAGCCGAACGTAGTTCACCCAAACGGCCACCAACGGCCTCAACAATCACGAATGTGCAACAAGCTTCTATAATGATCAAACTTGTTGCTCGGAACCACCTTAGTGAGCATATCCGCCGGATTATCTTTCGTGTGGACTTTCACAAGTTCCACATCACCATCTTCAAGGACATCCCGAACGAAGTGATAACGAACGTTAATATTCTTCGTCCTCGCATGAAAAACCTGATTCTTCGCCAAATAGATAACACTCATGCTATCACAATGAATAGTGACGGACCTCTGCGATATACCAAGTTCCTCCAAAAGTCCTCGAAGCCAAATAGCCTCCTTCACAGCCTCTGTAACTGTCATATACTCTGCCTCCGTCATAGACAAAGCCGCCGTTGACTGTAAGGTGCATCTCCAACACACCGGCGCACGGGTCAAAGTGAACACATAACCCGTAGTAGACCGGCGCTTATCCAAATCCCCGGCATAATCCGAATCAACATAACCAATGCATAGTTGCCCACCTGCAGTGTCCCGCTCATAAACTAAACCAACATTGAGCATACCTCAAATGTACCTCAAAATCTATCTCACGACGTCCCAATGACCCACTCCTGGATCGTGCATGTATCTCAAAATCATGCTCACCGCCTGTGAAAAATCTGGCCTCGTACATACCATCGCGTACATCAAGCTCCC
The DNA here is from genome assembly GCA_022839385.1 of Asparagus kiusianus. Lineage (NCBI taxonomy): Eukaryota > Viridiplantae > Streptophyta > Magnoliopsida > Asparagales > Asparagaceae > Asparagus > Asparagus kiusianus. The sequence continues at coordinate 588,141 of BQKN01066772.1, forward strand.
AACTACGCTCGCATATGGAGTCTTTGACATCAACTCATGATTTTCAACTGACTTCGGTGAAAGACCAGCTGAAAGCTTTAAATGGGCTCCCAAAGGTACACCAACTGGCTTCGTATCCATGCTAACATGGAATCGCTGTAGAACCTTCTTCAAATAAGCCACCTGTGTCAAACAAATTCTGTCATTCTTCTTGTCTCTGCCGATCTCCATCCCTAGAATGTGCTTCGCCTCGCCTAAGTCCTTCATCTCAAACTCATTTGAAAAATGAACTTTCAACTCATCTATAGCCGATCTGAAAGTAGAAGCAACTAACATGTCATCGACATAAAGTAACAAATAGATGTACGCACCTCCTTTCAACTTGTAAAAATATACGCAAGGATCAAATTGGCTTCGAGTGTACGAATGACCAATCATAAAACCATCGAATCTCCTATACCACTGTCGAGGAGACTGCTTCAAATCATATAGCGATTTCTTCATTTTGCAAACCAACTTTTCCTTCCCTGCAGCTCGGAATCCCAATGGCTGAGTTATATATATTTCTTCATTAAGATCACCATGAAAAAATACCGTTTTTACATCCAACTGATCTAATTCCAAACCATACTGTGCAAAATCCGAATCGAAGAGTGCTTCACCACCGGAGAGAAAACCTCATTATAATCTATTCCTTCCTCCTGTGCATAGCCCTTCGCAACCAACCTAGCTTTGAACCTTAGTGGAGTGCCCTTAATGCCCTCCTTCTTCGTGTATACCCACTTGCAACCAATTACCTTTCGCTCCTTTGGAAGCTCAACAAGCTCCCATGTATCATTCTTATGAAGAGATTCCATCTCCTCCTGCATAGCCACCTTCCACGAATCAGCCTCCGAACTCTGCTCGGCCTCTCTGAATGTAGTAGGTACCAACTCATCGATACTCTCCACCGAAAATGCATACGCAACTGTGTCGGCATACCATGCTAGCATCTGTATGTTTCTCCTCTGTCTTCGAACCGCTATAGAATCCTGAACCTGAGCCGTCGGTCCCTGATCCTGCACATCAGTACTCGTATCCCCCGTGTCATCGTCGTGCTCGCCCGACGTCACCTCGGTCGGTACTTTAATGGATACTGTACCATCTGGATAATGTGGAGCTGCATCGATCTCCACCACCTGCGATATCTCCTCCGTCGGGTTGCTCTCCACCTGATGAGAGCTGGGAAGCTTCAAGATAGAAGCCTCATTGAATGTGACGTCCCTACTCAGTATAATCTTCTTATCAACTGGATCCTAAAGCTTGTATCCCTTGACACCACGCTTGAATCCTACAAATATAACCTTCCTAGCTCGAGGTTTCAACTTATCAGTTCTCACATGATAAAATACAGGGCACTCGAATACCATGAGCTGGTCATAATCTTGTGCTGGCTCTCAGGGGTCTTCCCCTCAATCGCGGATGAAGGCAGCCTATTAATGAGGTGGCTCGCATATGTAAGTGCCTTAGCCCAAAAGATCTTCTCCAAACCACTCTGCGACAATAAGCATCGGTCTTCTCTAGTAAAGACCGATTCAACCTCTCTGTCACCCCATTTTGCTACAGTGTATGACTAACCGTAAAGTGCCTCTCTATGCCCTCGTCTCGACATAGCTACAGAAAGGGGTCTGAAGTATATTCACCACCGTTGTCGGATCGTAACGTCTTGATCTTTCTTCCAGTTTGCAGTTCTAATCTCTTCTTCCACTCCACGAATATATCTAGGATTTCACTCTTCTTTATCATGGTGTACACCCAACATCGCCTAGAATAGTCATCAACGAACGTGATGAACCAATGTCAACCACCAAGTGATGTAGTCTTGGTAGGACCCCAAACGTCTGTGCGCACGTAGTCCAGGATACCCCTTGTCTGATGAATGGCAGTCCCGAACTTTACCTTCGTCTTCTTGCCAAGAACACAATGCTCACAGAACTCAATCTTCCCGCTCTTGGTTTCCTTCAATAGCCCCTGCTTGCATAATACCTGTAGTGACTTTTTACCTGTGTGCCCTAACCTATAGTGCCAAAGTCTGCTCATGTCCGATTCTAAAATAGCCGAAGCAACCTGGCCAATTTTGGTGCTTCCCTTCAGATAATATAAATTTTGATTGCGGACTCCCTTCATCACCATCAATGATCCCTTAGTAACTTTCGCTACAACGTTTTCAAAAGTCACCTTGAATCCCTTCGCCTCCAAAGCTCTAACTGAGATAAGATTTTTCTTCAGTTGAGGAATAAATCTCACCTCCTTCAACTCACGGACTACTCCATCGTGCATCCTAATTCGCACGGTACATATCCCACAAATACCACAGGATTGATCATTTCCCATGACAAAAACACCACCGTCAACTTTCTCAAAAGATGCAAACCAGTCTCGCCTAGGGGTCACATGATAAGTAGCGTCGGAATCAAGCATCCATCCACATGGTTCACCTCCGGAGTAATCAATAGAGAAAAGCACGAATCATCAAAATCATCGCCTTTCGTAATATTCACCTCATTGGCCTTTTGGCCCTTTTTCTTGCCATTCTCTTTCTCCTTGAGCTTCGGGCAGTCTCTCTTCCAATGTTCTTGCTCCTTGCAGAATACACATTGGTTCTTTGCTAATTGGTGGCGGCTTCTTGACTTTGACCTCCCTCTATTACCACCTTTCGGATATGGGCTTCTACCTCTCGTCGACAAGGCCTCGCCTGAAATGCTAACACGGGAAGTCTCCTTGTCCTTCCTCCTCAAATCGTAACTGGTCAATGCGTTAGTCACTTTACTATAGCTGATAGAAGATCTTCCGTTCAACAAAGTGAGCATGAATGTATCATACTCCTCATCCGGTAAGGAACCCAACAAAATAATCGCCTTGTACTCATCCGATATATTCTCATCAACATTCGCCAAGTCCGACAATAACTTAGTGTAGTTGTTCACATGAGCCGCAAGCGAGGTGCCCCTGGATATCTGGAATCTGAATAACCTACGCATCAAGTGCAACCGGTTCTCAACACTCTTCGTAAGGTACTTATTGTTGAGAATTTCCTACATCTTCATCGTAGAAGTCACCCCAATCACATCAAACTTCAACTCTTGTTCTAAACAGGACCTGATCACCCCACAAACGTTCCTATTCATCTTCTCCCATACCGCCTCTTCATATTTAGGTGGCTTCTCGTGGACCATGATGGTCTCTTCCAAATTCTGAGCATTGAGCGCATCCTGTACGTCGCTCATCCACAAACTAAAGTTGATTTTACCGTTATACTTCACCACACTAATCTTAGTGTTTTGAAAACCAACTTGTATTGTACTTGCCATCGACTTGCTGCTTTCACCTTCTTCTCCCATTGCAAACTAACTCCAAATTATAGAGAAAGAATAAATTTGATAGAAATTAGGAACCACCCAACTGAACCCTAAATCGGATTCCAAATAGATCTCCTATCCACACGAGGAAAGCGAAATCTCCAACGGCAACTCCTAATGCTATCTCCACCGAAGCCTAGAACTCCAAGAACCAAGCTTCACACAAAATCTTCCTCCACCAAACTCCAAAACCCTAGATCTGAAATCTGGGCTCTGATACCACTAAGGTTTACAATCACTCAATCTAAATCCTCAAACAAACTCTCAAATCCCTCATACAAAACTCTCTCAAAAAGGATGCACAAACCCTAACAAAAGCCTTCTCAAAATCTCCTCTTTTGTCTCTGCATCCGTACTGTAGCCGCAAAAGAATCACAAACCTCCTTTTTGCACAAAAAGCCGATTTTTTTTCTCTGCCTGCGGTTTTATCAGCCGACTTTTGCCTTGCGCCCACGTTCTCCCCTTGCCTGCTCGTGCTAACAAAACCCTAGGAAGAACTAGGGGTATTTATAATGATGTACCGGGTGGGCCTAAAAATTGCTGAACAATGTAAGAAACAAAGTGTTCACATGAATTGTTTTCACGCACTTTGGGAATGTGGCCCCCACACACTAACATGACATGATCTCTTCACGCAGCACGTCGCTATCCAACACACATCTCACCATGATTCCTAGAATAAAATTTCTTCTTCAACTGCTTGTGTCATGTTTGCTTCTTCTTCACCATTATATCGACAATATTTTTGGATATGACCAAATCTCTTGCATTTGTGACATTGAGATTTTCCTTTATGCCAACAATCCTTCTCCTCATGGTCAAGTTTCTTAAATGGTTGCATTGGACGCCTTTGCCTTTCCCTTTTGAAGATGAAGTCTTGGCTAATAAGGCTTCTTCAAAATTTTCACCATTTTCTTCCTCCCTCATTGATCTCCTTTGGTCTACAGCACTGACGGCATTGACTAAATCCACTAGAGTTATTTTGGATAGGTTTTTAGAATCTTCAAGTGAGGAAATTTTGGACTCATACCTTTCGGGAACAGTCACTAAAATCTTATCAACCACTCTTTCATTTGAAAATATTTCACCAAACAATCTAATTTGATTGACAATAGCCATAAGCTTACCGACATACTCTTTGATGGTCTCACCTTTCTTCATCTTTTGCATCTCAAATTCCCTTTTGAGTTTCAGAACTTGTATCAATTTTGTTTGATCGTTACCCTCGAACTCTTCCTTTAGCATCTCCCACGCCTCCTTAGGTAATTCACAAGTCATTATAGTTGTGAAGATTTCGTCCGACACGGCCGAATGAATACAAGAGAGGGCTTTTGGCTTCTTTGCTTTTTCTTTGTCGTGCTTCTTGATTTGGTTTAGGGTTGGATTTTATGGAAGAGGGGCTAGCTCATAGTCACTCTCAACAACCTTCCATAAACTCAAAGCTTTCATATGGGGTTTCATCTTGATAGCCCAAAATTGATAATTATCTCCATTGAGATGGGGGTATGAAAGCAAAAAATTGTTGGATGTCATTAAAAAAATAAAGGTTGATCACTCTATATTTTATTTAAAATCTTCACAAGCCCAAGAAAACTGGAGCTCTGACACCATGTTAGAAAAAAAGAGAAGAAAACAAGAATATAAGTTTTATTAAAGAAAATGTTTCATTTACTTATATCATGCTAACAGAGAGAATGGCCAAATATATAGGCCTTACACCAACTTAAACTCCTAGAAATCTGCAACGAACAATTCAAAAAACACATGACAATTGACTAAGTAAACAACTAAACCACTACTAACATACTATCCTGAAAAATAGGAAACAACCTAATAACTAATTTTGAATCAGTTATTCAACAAGGGAGACGTGCAACTGTCAGGTGTTAGGAGAAAGACCTATAGAGAGGATCCTCTAGAGAAAAATGTATATGACAATATGGGATAAAGACATACAATCTCATAGGAACCTCGAAGTACATATCGTTTGCTATAAATATAATCATTGCTACCTTTTAGTGTTGGCTCTGAAATGCAAGCCTAAAGGGGATACTATTTTTGGAGATATCAAAGGATATGCAACAAAAATAAATAATAATAATAATAAAACAATAAGCAATGTATAATCACAGAAATAATCACAATCAAAACACACGTGATTTTACAGCGGCTCAGATAAATAATCCTACATCCAGTTTTTCTTCTCGCGAATGGGCTTTCTCACTATGTGAAAGTTCTTTGACTCACACACCTGATACAGTAGGTTTACAAGACAAAAACTGTAGAGCACCATTTTTTTAGTTAATAAAGGGTTTCATATTTGTAGCTAGTAATTGGGTAATTGTGTGTTGTAAGTATAATTAATATGAAAGTTTAGAAATCTAAAAGCCATGGAAACTTTAAAAAAACCACAAATCAAATGATCTCCATTCTACAAAGAAAAAGAAACGAAAAGAACAAGTAAGAAAGAATCTATAGATCACAGAGAGTGGAAGAGAAAGGAGATTATGCTTCAAAGGTTAGTGAAAACTTTGTAGTTATGTTTTATACGTTTAGTTTAAAGGTTAAAAATAATAACTTTTTCCGGCCACCGGTGTCATTTCCAGCGACATCCGATGAACTCTAGCCATCAATGGTCGTGGGTTTCACCAGTGGTGATCATTATGGCTGTCGAACCCAACAAATCCAATTGGGTTCCGTGTAAACAAAATGGAAGAGATAAGAGGAAGAAGAAAAGGAAAATTATTGCTAGACCCCTAGAAATACATAAATTAGCTTTCAGTAAAAAATCTTTGAAAAGGTAATTTTATACAAAACCTAATTAATGGAAAGATTGTCATTTTGACCCATTAAACTAGAAAAGTTGCTATTAGGCCCAAGTTCTGTTTAAAAAGGATAGAAATAAATTTTAGAAAACCCCCTAGAAACTAGAAATATCAGTTTTATATCCAAAATGGTTTGAGTATGGAATCTTTAGTTTTTATGCATCTTGTATGATTATAGGTTTGATCGAGGAGTAGGTTCTAGGTGTACGGTTCTCCAAGTTGTTATCAAATCTCTTGAGGTGAGTAGATTTCTTCTCATTAGTTATTTTCTATTATATATTATTTAAATGATAATTTTATTTTTGTGTAGACAAATTAGGGATTAGACATGTTATTCTATTCATTTATAGTAATTGTTAACAAATTTGAATGTGATAGCTACATATCTTTTACAAGATAAATATTATTGAGTATAAGAGATTATTGAAAATATATCATTTCAAATTTACTGTTCAAATGCATTATTTGAAGAGTTTTATTTAAAAAAATTATTTTCGTTTAAATTCATAAATATTCTAAATTTTATGAAATTGATATGAGAAAAGTTTGCAAAAGTGTTCAAGCATTTATATTGATTTTCGTACAAGTGGAAAATGTGAGTGCTACTTTGAGCAAAAGAAAAGCGTTTTTAAATGTTAAAAAAAATCCTCAAAAGCCCTCTATGGAGCAAAGTGGTTTGTTTAAGCCTACCATATGGTATTGAATGTACCGATCAATGTTAAAGTGAAGTGGCCTTCGGTTAACCTATGGTATTGTTAGATACATTTTGTCCCCGTATTGACTTATAGTGATTTGATACGCATTCTCATGCTACTGGACTATAATTTTTGTAGCTTTAGTGTGACAACTGAGGAAGTTTCGCATGTATAGATTTAAATAGATAATTACGATTTTAAAAGTATTTAGTGTTCATTTGTATTGTTTCATAATTTGCGAATATTCTTTTATGAAATATCACATCTATTCTTAAAAATTCCTCTTATTCGAAATATTATGTGTTTCTTAATCGTGAGCTTTGGAACATGAGAATGATCTTTTAGGGTGTTTGATGCTGAAAGTTAAAGTTATACAAGTCTTGCTACTATGCATATGTAATAAGAGTCTTTTGACTCATTAAAGTGAACTTGTTATAATATAGTTTTGCTCTGAGACTTTTCTATTTGTCAATAATTTTTTTAAATGAAGTTTATTATATTATGGAAGTGCATTGCAGGCTTAGCACGTGCTTTGTGCATGTGTTGCCATTGTCATGTATCTCAAAATAAGCTGTGCATTTTGGGGCCGTGACAAAGACCCTTGTTTCTCCCAAATTAATCATCTAACCTAAACTCTTCACGTCTCTAGCCCTAGTTAGTGACTAATTCCTTAATTCAATCCTGGTTTGAGTACGTTGTAAACCATTAATTCACCACGGCTTGAGTACGCCATAAAAAATGAGCTTAAAGCAAAAGATAATTAACAACTAAGGGCAATATAGAAACAACTTACAACCCGTTTTTATTGGGATCATTCCCCAAAAGATCGAAGTATAGATCTGGGAGAATGACGATGATGAAGTCGATGAGGAGCACTCCTCGAAGGTTGACAATCGAATGATGCAGAACGGCACGAGGATGCTTTCTGAGAAGCCTGACTGAGATCCTTTCATCAAATTGCAGTTCTAGCTCTCTCCCTCTTCCTCTTTCTTTTTCTCTCTCAATTGGGGTAGGAATCTATTTGAAAATTATGAGGAAAGAGCTTATATGCCCTCGACAATGAACGTCTAAGATTAAGTCCAAAATTGATCAAAAATAACAAATCTGCCACTCAACCATCGATGGTCGAACTTAACCGTCTATGTGAAGTTGTTGCCATCGATGGTTAATGTCCCACCATCAATGATTTGAACCTCTTTGGACATTTGCATCATCGAGGGTTGACAGTGCCATCAATGTTCTATAGATCACGTCATGATCGAAAAGTTATTATAATAGCGATTCCGATAACTGAGTGAAAAGTTATGGCTTGTACAAGTTTTAGTCTCGGTATATGTTTCGAACCTGTTATTGTCTGTTTCGATGTAATTTTATTAAAACATTCATATCTCAAGCTATACATCTCCGAATTGAGTTCTGTTTATTCTTGTGGATTCGTGACAGTGATATGACAACGATACAAGCACTCTCATATGCTCAAACATGATTTCCACCCTTGATATTTTTTTTTCAGAATTAGCTGTGATTAAATTATCGTCTTGCTCTTTTCATCGAACTTGATTCCAACTTCTTGTAACTTGTATACAATATCTAATAATAATAAGGTTTGTTACCCATCAAACAAGGTTTATAGTACGGACACGGTCCTAACATTTAGTGCCTACTACACTAATAGCTAATGTGTTAATAGGCAATGCCTACTGACCTAATAACTGTAATGATGTATGCATCAAGATTCATGTTAGGCCAGATGTCTTCATTCCTTATCTCTCTATTTGAATCCCAAATTTTAGAATTAGTATTGTGAAATATAAAAAAGAGTAAGGCATTTATTTTTTAAACTGTTAATAGTTTATGGTTTGAGATTAATTTATTTTCTAATTTTTTCCATATTTAAATGTGAGGTCTAGGAGAGAGCCCAGACACCGTGTAATTCTCTGCTACGTTGCACTGCACAGGAGACAAATATTTGGGACTGGGAGTGTTAATTCTGTAAGCTCTCAAAAATTCTAACCAACCAAGTTCGCTGTTGTCTGGGGAAAAATATCTTAATAGTCCAAACTTTTGATCGTGAAATGGTTGGTCCATATCTCAAACCTCAAGAAGTCTTCATTTATTGCGCTGCTCCTTACATGCTAACTGATATGGTATTTTTATTTCACAAAACCCCTTGAACTTTGGTGGTTTTACAAATTTATCTTGCAAAAAAAACCCCTAAAATTTCAGGCGTCTTACAAACAACTGTGAAGTTTAAACTTTTCTCACGGACCCCCTACCTCTGACTGGCAAATAACTAAATTATCTTTGCAAGAAAAATTTTTTTCCCAAATTTAGTCATTTGCCATTTACGTGCAGTCTACCCCCGCCCAACCGAGGGTTTTCTCCCAACTAAAATATCCTCGACATATCGTCATTGCAGTTTTGTCTCATGCTACAAGGTTTGAGAACAGCAAGTCTATCATGCACAAATAAGGAGTCCCAAGCAATAGCAAATTTGGACTGAAAATAAATCATGCGCTAATATCATCATCAGATGTCTGACCAAAGACGAGAAAATGAAACAAAGCAAGAACCAAATATCTGGTATATCATTCAGCTGTTTAAGATTGCAGTTTCCACCCATAAGAGTTACACCCATTGTAGATATTTACTGTAGTTTCTGTCCAACTTTAGCAAGTACATATCATGGTTTAATATATGCATTACAAAGTTGAGTAGTTACATATATACTTACTCAAATGTTGATAAATTTGTTTGCTGATAGAAAAGGCCAGTGGGGCTCCCATCTGCAGGCAACAAAGCCAACTTCACAGGGCCTTTCGCTCCTTCTTCGACACTCAGAATGCCACTGTTGAAGTTTATATCTGTCTTCACGAATCCAGGACAGACGCAGTTAATTCGGAACTTGGGATGTTTCGCTGCAAGGACCCTCGTGTAGGTGCTCACAGCTGCTTTCGAAACTTTGTATGCTGATAAATTTGTCGGCCAGCCATTTTCTTCGAGCTTTTGCTCCTTGAGATCTTTTAGGAAGGACTGCAACAGTTCGTCCAGCCTCTCTTCTGTTTGTTCATCGACAGTACCCATTTGTTTTCTGATGATTTCACTCGGGATATTCTGTAAACAAGAAATAACGTGAAAAACACTTAGTTGCTACCAACGTAGCGGAAAAACAAACAACAAATCGATGATAAAAGAGCGAAAATAACCAAAGAAACAATCACAGAGATACAGTGATTAACCGGCTTCGCCAATCCTATGTCTAGAGCGTACAACCATGCCCGTTCCACTACTAATCAATATAAAGGATTGCAATCAATCTTCCAGACCTAATGTCTGTTGTGCGCGGCGGAAGCCAAACAATCAACCAACTATGTGCTTTGAGAAACCAAACCAAACGAACGCCGAGAGAAGGCCAAACAAATCAAAACAACGGCACAAATCCAAACACAATAGTTTAACGTGGTTCGGCAAGTTGCCTACGTCCACAGGGCAAGAAGGGGATGAGGTTTTCACTAATAGAAAAAAAGTACAAACTGAGATTGCAAATCACTCGAAGGAACAAACTAATCTCACCAACAAGCTCTTAATCTCTCCAAACAAAACCCTAAACAAATAGCTCAGAAAATACCTCTTTTCTGTGCTCCAAATATCCCCCAATTTTCTTCTCCACTAATTCTCTCTTCCAATTGTTCCATATATATAGAAATCCTAAAATCATAGACATACTAGGAATTCTAAACCAAAACCAAATCAAATTAGGAATCCTAATAACCTACTACCAAAATAGATTAGAAATACTAATAACCTCATGTTACCAAAATAGAATAGGAATCCTAATAACCTCATGTTACCAAAATAGATTAGGAATCCGTTTTCCAACAATGTCACTTCCCCATCATCCTTATTTTCTCTCCTCTAGATATTTAAAATGATAAGCGGCTGAAGATACATATTTATAGCATAGCAATTCTGTCCGTCTCCACGACCCCATCAGTAGGGGTGCCATTATGTAGGCGTTCAATTTTCTGTCCCAATGATATGTATTCTCCATGCAAATCAGACTTACACAAACAAAACTAATATGAGGGTCAGAAAAACCCCTTAGCACTGGAAGATTATCAGGGAAAAACCCATAAAAGCATTAACCTCAATTTTTACATGGGTGGGTAAATTACACAGAGGGATATTTTTGCTACTGAAAATTACGACTAATGCTTTTGTGGGTGTTTTTTTGAAGAAAAAAAATCCTCAAGTTAAGGGGTTTTCTTCTAACATGATGTAAAAAAGAGTCTTTAATAGACTTAAAATAAAGAAAAAACCAGATAAAGTAGCTGCAACCAATAAACTAGGATTTTATTCATCAAAATCTATCTTCTTACATCAAGAAAAGAGTCTTTTATAGACTCAGAAATAAGAAAAGTTATAAAAAAAAACATATTTCACAAAAATTAGAAAAATGCCTAACACTAGAAAATAACCTTCTATTAGGGTTTGTGATCTTCCTTACAAATTTCAGCCGAAAAGGATGCCCTTTGCTAGGGGTGCATTTGGTCCGGATACGACTCGAATATGATACTTATCATATTTATATCCGCTTACGCGTCTCAGATATAGATACAAATACGGATATATCTCGGTAAGGAACATTCATATCCATATCCGCTAAAATCGGATAAGGATATATATATATATATATATAAAAGTAGATATGCATGTAGATATAAAACGGATATGAGAAACTAGATAGAATTGAGAAAACATAGTTCATATGATACAAAAGAGTTCATGACATTTTTAACTAACAAGCTTAGATTAGACATGTTGATCATCAAAATTAACCTCATACATAATCTAAGAATTAAAACTATCGTAATGGTATTTACTAATGTGTATTCATATATTTTAGATAAGGATCCGGATATTTCACTAAAAAACCATATTTGTACCCATATCCTATCAGTTATAGATCTGAGTAACCATATCTATATCCTAACGAAAGTGGTTACGGATATTCTGTAAATAAGGAATAACGTGAAAAGCACCTAGTTGCTACCAACGTAGCGGAAAAACAAACCACAAATTGATGATAAAAGAACAAAAATACCCAGAGAAACAATCATGGGGCTACAATAATTAATCAGGTCGCCACTCCTAAGTCCTCAGAGTACATGTGAACATGGGGGCCACACTCAAGCGCAGAGGCAGAGCGGCAGAGCCCAGGTGCGGCCCACCCAAGCGCTGAAGTACTCGATGTTCTTTCTTTTAGGGTTTTTGAGACGTGGGAAAAACAGAGAGTTTGTGGCGGTGGCTGTTTTTTAAAGAAGAAATAGAGGGTTTAGGCGGTGGCTAAAGAGATCTAGATCTAAGATCTTGAGGAGAGAAAAAGAGAGAGATTTGGAGAGATTTTACAAGGGAGATGTCAATTTCTTTTGGGTAAAAATCAAAGCTTCTTTGGGACGAGGTTGTAAGTTGTACACGTCGTCAGTGTTCTCCTTCATAGTGGAATCTCCCCTCACCTCTCCCATGGACGTAGGCAAGTTTGTCGAACCACGTAAATCTCGTGTCTTTACTGTTTTCTGGGTTTTGGCTATTGCTTGTAAGTTCCCTCGATAATTCAGTCCTAGAACTGAAGAGAGGAAGAGTGTATATCTCACTTTATTGAGATATTTCACTTCTGTTCTTGTTACCTTCGAGAAACAGGAACATAGAGGTTAGCTTGAGCTTTTGTGAAAACAAAAGTCAGGGCTTTCTCTCGGGTTATATTGCTTTCGCAGCGTGAGGACGTGATTCTACGCCCAACAATTAGTATTAGAGCTGTTATTCAGATTGGGAGTGGTGTAGCTTTTGGTTTGAGGTGGTGCTCGGTAATTTCTTGAGAGAAGCGGATTTATTAATACAACCAGAGGATGAAGTCAACTAGCAAAACAGTTAAAGTTGGAAAATACGAGATCAAAAAATTTAATGGGAAAAACGATTTTTCCTATTAGAGGATGCAGATGAAGAATTCGTTGATTTCGCAGAAATTGCACAAGGCTTTAGCTGGAAAGGAGAAGAAGTACAAGGATATGTCTAATGAGAATTTAGAGGAGCTAGATCTGAAAACACGGGCGTTATTATCTTATGTCTTGAGAGGGATGTAACTTTCTTGGTAAATGAAGAAGAAACGGCTGCAGGCGTGTGGTCGAAGTTAGAGAACACCTTTATGACGAAGAGTTTAACGAATCGGATCTATTTAAAATCCAAATTATATACTTGCAAGATGGAGGAGGCTCATCAATCCGGGAATACATCAAGAAGTTCGATAGGATAATATCGGATCTGAAGGACATCGATGTGACTGTAGAAGGCGAGGATCAGACTCTTCTACTACTTTTATCTCTATCGAAATCTTATGAGAACCTGGTACAAACACCGATGCTTGTGGGAGACAATTTGATAATGGATGAGACTAGAACGACGCTTCTAGCGGATGACCTTCGGAAAATTATAATCTGTGACATGACTACTGGTGGTAACAAGGAACATGCACATGAATTATTTGCTAGAGGAAGGAGCAATAAGCGAGAAAAAGACAAGTGAAGAAAGTCTAGATCTAAATCAAGATCTCTTGCGGGAAGACCGTGTTTCAAATACGGTGAAGTTGGGTATTTCAAGGTCGACTATCCAAATAAGAGAGTAGGTGAGAAGAAGAACAACAACAAGACTGAGAGGAGAAAAGACAAGGAAGAAACGAGCTATGTTTCAGAGGAAGAAAGCGAGAATGAAAGCTATGTCGTCACGGGTGACGAGGATATCTCTAGGAAGTGGATTCTTGATTCAGGTTGCTCTTACCACATGTGCCCAAATAGGAAGTGGTTTACTAACTACAAAAGTATTAATGGTGAAATCGTATTAATGGGGAACAACCATGCTTATAAAATGATGGGACTAGGTAATATCAAGATCAAGATGCATGATGGAATGGTCAACCTTGACGGATGTGAGACACATTCCCGACTTGCGAAAGAATCTTATCTCAGTTGGTGCATTGGACTCTGGTGGTTGCAGAATTGTTACAGAGAACGGAGTAAAGAAGGTTATTCGAGGTTCCTTAATAGTGATAAAAGGTGTTCATCATGGTAATTTATACACACTGTTTTAAATATCGGCCGATAATCGATATTATCGGACGAGTTCTCGGATTTGGGAGCTCTCCGTTAGGATAAATTGGATTTTTAATCGGTTATCGTTTTTGTAGGTTTATCGACGTTATCGGCACTTATCGGCCGATAAGTAAGACTTTTATCGGTCCATTTTGACTAACATTATATTTTTTCAAGGCTATGATGTAAGTTTCGCTTTCTACAATTGGTTAGTGATTCTAAACATGATTTACATTTTGGTATGTTTATATTTCATTAAGCATGATTAGATTACATTTTTTAAATGTTATTGTTCGCGGGAAAATTTGTGCCTTTCTTCATTGATGTCATTGCCATCTTAGTTAACAACTTTATGCGTTACAAAGATCCGGTCTTTTTATAAGAGCCGGTTATAATGAAAATCAAAATACGAAAAAGAAAGATTACAATTTGTTTCCTTTTATGTCGAACGAATCGCGAGCTCCTGTTTTGCGGTCACTCGCTTTTGTGGGTTCTTTGCCTGCGCCGGGGTTGTTTACCGTGGACCACCGCGTGATCTCGATCCGGTCGGATCTACACGATATGACGGGTATTATCTCACGAAGAAAATAATAGCCGGGTGGGGTACTAATTCACCAAGGAAATAGTAGCCCAAGTGTCGAAATCGACCAAGCGAATTCGAGACTCTTCTCGGGATCTAAGAACCAAGCTTAGATCCGAAGGAAAATCGTGTAGATCTCAGATCCGGTCCCTCTCGAACTCTTGCCTTATTTGGCGTGGATGATCGCCGAGCACCGGATCTCAAAGTCCAAGTCTTCAATCTTCTAAAGCTCCAATCTTTTTTAGATCTCAGATTCCAATCCGGCAGAGCTTCGACCCTCCAAAATCCAACCTCCTGAACCAAATGAGCACCAGGCCTATTTATAGGCGCTCGAAACTGTGCCCCGTGCACAGAACTGGGCCGGCCACCTGTGGGTGGCTCGGCCAAATCGGCTTTGGCCGAGCCCCCCTTAGGCTTGGTTTGTCCGTTTCGCCGTTTTTTCGGTGTTTCCGGTTCTGATTCGTTGTTGATTTGGACTTCGATTTGGTTGTGTGATTGACTTGTTCGGATTTGATTCGTTTTGATCCGATTCTGATTTGGCAGTAAACCCACTTCTGAGTTCGAGTCCGAAACCAATCTTGTTTAGATGACTCGGTGATTCCCCGAAACGTTGGTTTGATTCCACGTGCGAGTGGATGCATTCCACTGCTTGGGTGCGATTTATTGGCTTCGTCGCCTCGTTAACCTGCTCCGTTGCGTATGGCTTGGCTTCGGCGTTGGCGGGATAACGGTCGTGCTTGGATACGTCGCCCGATGGTTCATTTGTTGAATCGGCGTCGTCGAGCTGTATTGTGGGACCTATAGGCAATTTTATACGCCTACAGATACCCCCTCCAAAGTATTTCAGCCTCGTTCTTTTATAGAAGAGTCTGGAATACTTTGGATGCGATTGTCCCAACCTTTAGTCGGTATAACGGGACTTTGGAATGGCTTCTGTTCTTGATTCTTTCAGCCCCCCAGGTTGTTCGGTGCTTTGTCGAACTTCTGTAAGGATTCTGGTGCTGCATTTATTGTCTGACCGTCTGTTGGAACTTTGAACTTGAAACCGATTCTTGATTTCTTGACTTTTTAGCTCGAGTTGGTTGCTTCAACACAGAACTGATCATCGATTGACGGCGTTGAATCTTTGTTTACAACGCGTTGTCCGGCGTTTAAGCTTCATTGCGACGCGTTGTCCGGCGTCCAGGCTTCATTACGACGCGTTGTCCGGCGTTTGAATTTTATTGCGACGCGTTGTCCGGCGTCCAGGCTTCATTGTGATGCGCTGTTCGACGTTTGACACAGTTTATACTCGTACGTCTGCTGGAGTATACACAGTTTAAGCTCTTAAGGTATTGGAGCGTGGCGGATACTCGAGTCACGAGACCAACCCATAGAATTGATGCGTCAATGACTTGAACTTATAGAATTTTTGGCAAATTCCCAGCCATCAACGGATTTGATGAGCCTTTACCGACTACCGTTTGAGTCGGGCTAGCATGCGGATTGTTTAAGTCCGTTCCGCATGTGACGTTAAGCTAAAAGAGTTAACCCTTTTAGTGCTACGATATTGAATACGTAGACTTCGTCTTTCTCCTGTGAAAAGACTAAACAGCAACGTGTATGAGACGTTGACTTAGGATTTTTGGCAAATCCTCAGCCTTCAACGGATTTGACGTGCTCTTACCGATTACCGTTTGAATCGGGCTTACATGCGGATTGTTTAAATCCGTTCCGCATGTGACGTTGTGCTAAAGGAATGAAGCTCCTTTAGACTTTGTGCTATGATGTTGAATACATAGACTTTACCATTTGTTACGGGAATAGGTTACCCGACGACGCGTGTTAGGCGTTGACTTTAGGATTTTTGGCTAACCCCCAGCCTTAAACGGATTTGATTAGCCTTTACCGACTGCCGTTTGAGTCGGGCTAGCATGCGGATTGTTTAAATCCGTTCGCATGTAACGTTGTGCTCAGAGATTGAATTCTCTGAGACTTTGTGCTATGACTTCGAATACATAGACTTCGCCATTGTTGTGGGAATAGGCTACCCAGCGACGCGTGTGAGGCGCCGACTTATCCCTACTTAGGCTTCGGGATAAAATCCCCCAGAATCGAACTCTGGTATCTTTTTCAATCGGAAAAAGACTAAACCGGCGACGCGTGTTAGGCGTCGACTTATCCTTGCTTAGGATTCAGGATGAAATTCCCCATGCGTGTGAGGCATGGATTTTGGTGTTATTAATAACAACCAGCCACAATGTTGAATATGTGGACGAGTGTTCTTTTTAACGGTTAAGAACTAACCGGCTGCGTGTTAGGCATCGACTTATCCTTACTTAGGTTTTAGGATAAAATACCCCGTACGTGTGAAGCACGGATTATGGCGTTATTAATAACGACCTGCCACAATGTGGAATATGTGGGCTTGTCCTTTTTAACGGTCAAGGACTAACCGGCAACGCGTGTTAGGCGCTGACTCATCCCTTCTTAGGCTTCGGGATGAAATTCCCCAGAATCGGACTCTGGTGTCTTCTTTAATCGGTAAAAGACTAAACCGGCAGCGCGTGTTAGTCGCAGACTTATCCCTGCTTAGGTTTCGGGATAAAATACCTAAGCATCGAGCTCTGGTGTCTTTTTTAATCGGAAAAAGACTAAACCGGCAGCGCGTGTTAGGCGCAGACTTATCCCTGCTTAGGTTTCGGGATAAAATACCTGTGATGAATCCAAAATTCTTAGAAGAGCATTGGTGTGGGAAGGAAGAATTTTATATCCTATTCCCATTTGGAAAGGAGACTCGAGGTGGGATCTCCACCCCCAGAATCCGGAAAGGTGAAACTAAGAGTGGGATCTCCACTCCGAGAATCGAAGAGATTCGGATAACCCTAACTGTCGGAAGGTTTGATTATCGAACTAAAGATGAATTTCTCGTTTATCGAGAATAAATTGTGGTTTTGGTCCTAACTGTAGGAAGGTTTGCCCAAGCGGGAGTTTGAGATGACCTAACTGTAGGAAGGTTTGATCACTCAATTTGAAAGTGGACCTCTCGTTCATTAAAAGAATCGAGAGGGGATTTTTGTCGTGGTCCTAACTGTAGGAAGGTTTGACCAAGGGGGGTTTAAGACGATCCTAACTGTAGGAAGGTTTGACCGCTCGATTTGAAAGTGGACCTCTCGTTCATTGAAGGAATCGAGAGGGGATTTTGGTTTTGGTCCTAACTGTAGGAAGGTTTGACCAAGTGAAAAGTGAGAATAAGAGTACAAATCATTATAGGAATGTCGATTCGTACAAATTACTCGGAAGGGGATCCCTGATGTTAAGTGATAAGGACTTAACACAAAGGGTTTTGACAATTGGTCAATGATTGATAGACCAAAATTCTTTCCTGTTTAATCAAGTGTTCGGAAATTAGGAGTTTAGTGTTTATCACTTTATTCATCATGACCGGGTTATCCCTAAGAATATTACACTTAACATTCTTCTGGGAACTTCCCGTTACATGAATTATCCACCCCCAGCTTTCTTTGCAAAACTGGGTTTATTGTTGCATTAACCGCATGATCGGGTTATCCTTAAGAATACCACGCATGGCACTCTCCAGGAACTTCCCGTGGAAGAAAGGGAATAGTTTAGACTCTTATACCTATTGGAGTATCAGGGAGCAGTTTATACTCTTATACCGATCGGAGTTTTGGGATACATTTTATACTCGTGCACCTACTGGAGTCTCGCCGTTCTTGACTGGCTTACTCCAGCGTTATGACGCCGGCTTCAACCAAGGTCTGGATACTGTTCTTTAGAGTAAAGCAGGCCTTGGTGGGATGAAGGATCCTCCTGTGGTATGCGCAGTACTTCGGATCCGCAGTGTTGTCAGCTTCCTCCTGATTTGTGATCGGTGGGAGCTTGATCTTGTTATTGTCAAGGAGAGATTTGAAGATGACTGGAACATCTTCGTCCTTGAAGGAGTACTCTTTTTGAGACCTCTGATCCGAAGTTTTCTGTTGTCTCCGGGACTGCTGTTGCGACGTTTGATTAGCGTCAACAGCCGCTGCAGGTGTTTTGCCCTTACCACGGGAGGCGAAGTTTGAGTTTGGAGGATTCGTCGTCGATTGACCCCTCTCGGCCTTCTTCCTTCGGAGGAAGCGTTCGGCTTGTTCCCCTCAGACCTTCAAGTCTTTCCAAGTGCTGGACGGTGCTGTTCCTATTGCTTCCAACACGTCCAACGAAAGATTGTTGTGACAGGTCTGGAGAATGAACTCTTCGGTGATTGGGTCCCGGCAATTTAACGCTTTGTTCCGGAACCTTTTGACGAAGGTTTCGACTAACTCCCCGTCCTTTTGTTTCTCATCGAGCAACGTTCCGATGGATATCTCGGTGTCGTCGTCGAAGAAGTTAGCGAGGAATTTTGTCTCCATATCGTCCCAGCTATGCACGCTTCCTGGCTTGAGGCGGCGATACCAATCGAAGGCGGCTCCGCGAAGAGTGCCAACGAATGACCGCACCATCAGAGGCTCATTGCCGGAGATAACACCCAGGTGCGATTTGAAATAAATCAAATGCTGAGTGGGGGAACCTTTCCCATCGAACGGCGTGAAGTTGATTAGACTAAACTTCGCCGGATAGGGGATTGAATCCCACTCCCTTGGGTATGGACAAGGAATGCCCGTTTTCTTCACTTCTTGAGCGGACATCAAGGTATTGATTTTGCTCTCGAGGCTTTTGATCTTCAAGTTTTCATCTGTATCTTCGTTGGCATCCTCATTACCACCCCCTGCGTTGATGGGAGGGTCATCGGCATTGCGAGTTTCATCCGTATCCGTATGTTCAACTTCTTGAACAACCTGATTACGGTGGCTTGGTTCGCCTTGCTGGTTCCTCAGTGCCTGGATTTGCTGCTCATGCATCTCCCTCATGGTCTGCATGGCCATCTGCATCTCGAGCCTGAAGGTCTCCTGTTGTTTGGCCATGGCTTCTTCAAGCATCTTGGCCACTTGTTCCGCGCTTATCATGAATGACTCGCGGGGTTCTCCTTCGCTGGATACAGTGTTATCAGACGCAACCGCAGAGCATGTATCTGATTCCTCATCCTCTGAAGGTGGTCTCATCTGAACCCTCCCATACGTCCTTCGTGAGATGGCTCCGGACTGCAAACGGGTTAGACGCTGGGATGCATTCAGAATCGACTCGAGATCATCCCGTGCCAATGTCCCCTTGTTGGTCATATTAGCGGTGACCTTCGGGAATTCTCCGTCTTCAACCACCGCTCTCCTTCGTCGGAAACGCTTAGGCCTTGACTTTGGCGTCTCAGTGCTGAGCCTTTCGAACACCGAGACTCTTTCAGGGACTGCCTTGATGCAGTTGCACTCAGACAGTACCGCTCGAATGAGCTTTGAACACGGACATTGCGTTTCGAGCTTATGAGGGCTTCTCTTTCTTGTCTTGCTCGTACCCCCAGCACGATAGTACAACTCGTCAATTTGATCGGAGTAACCTATCGTGCGTTGGCACGATTTCCCAGGTATAACGTTATCGTCATCGGACGACAACGTTTCCTTCTGGGGGCGAATTGCCTTCTTTGGGCTTTTGAGAGTCACTCGCCTCGAAACGTGCCTTTGTGGGCGTGAATTCTCAACGGGCTCCCGAACTTCGATGCGCAAGGTAGTGCGCTTGGGTGCCGTGAACTCCTTGTTATGTTGAGGGTTGTGTCGACCCCAGCATGTTGATTAGTTCGGAGCTGTCTCAGTGGGCCCAAACATTCTTGGATTGGAGCTTTGCTTCGCTCCTCGGGAAGTGGACCGATGCGCTCCAAGACTGACTTCCTTTTCTGGGATGGTCTTGCGGGATCTTCCGGAGCAGTTGTGGAAGTCATCGGCGATTTGGATTGATTCGCCGGGAGTTGAATTTTCGAAGGCTGCAACGATTGTGCCTTAACCTGAATCGCCGTTTCAGATTTCGGCCTCCATACTTGGCGAGTTGGTGGCGATTTCTTGGCCACTCCATTCTGCAACCTTCTACGGGCTTCTTCGACTCGAGCCCGTGCTTGCGCTGATAGTGCGCGGCGCTTACGAATGCGCTCCTCCAGCGTTGATCGGTTCCGTTTGACACGGATCCACTCGTCCGTCGGCGGCTTGGAGGAGTTGCCATTCATCGGCTGTTGAGGCTGTTTACCTCTTTTGCTCTTCAGATCCGCCTTGTAACAGACTCCGTCAACAGATTCCATGGCCTTTGCGAATTGTTTCGTAAGGCGTTGCCGTTGTCTTTGGCGGGCTCTCTTCGAGAGAGTCACTACGCCCCCTACGGCAGAAGGGTTGGCCAGAGTAGATCCGACCTGGTTGGAGGTTGGGGAGATCTCACCCAATGCAGCTTCGGCATCAAACGGGGCGAGATCTTCGTTGGTAGCTTCAACATCTTCGTACCAACGAAGTTTCCTTTTGGAGGAGAATTTTGGAGACTTAGACTTGCGGGAGGAGGTAGATCCGGACGAGGACGACAGGTACGCCTCGAACTTCTGTTGGTCGAACTCGTATTCGACCTCCTCCACGACCGGGATCGGGATCCGCGGCTGCGACGCAACGATCTCGTCGGCGAGATCGGTGGCTCCCACTGTGGTCGCCAGATTGTTCGCGGGAAAATTTGTGCCTTTCTTCATTGATGTCATTGCCATCTTAGTTAACAACTTTATGCGTTACAAAGATCCGGTCTTTTTATAAGAGCCGGTTACAATGAAAATCAAAATACGAAAAAAAAAGATTACAATTTGTTTCCTTTTATGTCGAACGAATCGCGAGCTCCTGTTTTGCGGTCACTCGCTTTTATGGGTTCTTTGCCTGCGTCGGGGTTGTTTACCGTGGACCACCGCGTGATCTCGATCCGGTCGGATCTACACGATATGACGGGTATTATCCCACGAAGAAAATAATAGCCGGGTGGGGTACTAATTCACCAAGAAAATAGTAGCCCAAGTGTCGAAATCGACCAAGCGAATTCGAGACTCTTCTCGGGATCTAAGAACCAAGCTTAGATCCGGAGGAAAATCGTGTAGATCTCAGATCCGGTCCCTCTCGAACTCTTGCCTTATTTGGCGTGGATGATCGCCGAGCACCGGATCTCAAAGTCCAAGTCTTCAATCTTCTAAAGCTCCAATCTTTTTTAGCTCTCAGATTCCAATCCGACAGAGCTTCGACCCTCCAAAATCCAACCTCCTGAACCAAATGAGCACCAGGCCTATTTATAGGCGCTCGAAACTGTGCCCCGTGCACAGAACTGGGCCGGCCACCTGTGGGTGGCTCGGCCTTGGCCGAGCCACCTGTAGGTGGCTCGGCTTTGGCCGAGCCACTTATGGGTGGCTCGGCTTTGGCCGAGCCCCCCTTAGGCTTGGTTTGTCCGTTTCGCCGTTTTTTCGGTGTTTCCGGTTCTGATTCGTTGTTGATTTGGACTTCGATTTGGTTGTGTGGTTGACTTGTTCGGATTTGATTCGTTTTGATCCGATTCTGATTTGGCAGTAAACCCACTTCTGAGTTCGAGTCCGAAACCAATCTTGTTTAGATGACTCGGTGATTCCCCGAAACGTTGGTTTGATTCCACGTGCGAGTGGATGCATTCCACTGCTTGGGTGCGATTTATTAGCTTCGTCGCCTCGTTAACCTGCTCCGTTGCGTATGGCTTGGCTTCGGCGTTGGCGGGATAACGGTCGTGCTTAGATACGTCGCCCGATGGTTCATTTGTTGAATCGGCGTCGTCGAGCTGTATTGTGGGACCTATAGGCAATTTTATACGCCTACAGTTATATTATATATACACATCATCCAGTATATCACTCCGATAAATACTACTTATCCCCGAAATATCCCCGATTTCCGCTATCCAATAAGAATTTTGGCCGTCCAATAAATTCCCGATAACCGATATTTAAAACCTTGTTTATACACTCTCAGGTACGACGGTGATGGGAGATGCAGCGGTTAGAATTAAAGGAAGTGGTGGAGACTCATGTGAGCACACACGGTTATGGCATAGGCGGCTTGGGCACATATCAGAAAAGGGTCTGAATCTGCTTGGTAAGGAGGATTTGCTGAAAAATCTAAAGAAACATTGCATGAATTTTTACGAGTATTGTGTGTACGGGAAGGCGCACATGGTCCAATTTTTGAAAAGCAATCACAAGAACAGAGATATATTAGACTATGTGTACACAGATGTGTGGGGTCCGGCTCAGATAACTTTCAATGGTGGTTCTAGGTATTTTGTCTCGTTCATAGATGATCATTCGAGATATGCTTGGATTTATTTTCTTAAGCATAAAAATGAGGTATTCAAGACATTTAAAAAGTGGAAGGCGATGGTTGAAAACAAGACAGTGAAGAAATTAAAAACACTAAGATCTGACAACGGTACAGAATATACAGATGGTGCTTTCAATGAGTTATATGATCAGGAGGACATTGTTAGATACTGGACAGTCAGATCTACACCACAGCAAAATGAGATCGCGGAGAGGCTGAATCGAACATTACGGGAGAAAGCAATGAGTATGTGATCTTATGCTGGATTGGGTAATGAATGATGGGTAGAAGCGATGGCTACAACTTGTTATATTGTGAACCGTTCTCCACATTCTACATTGGATGGTGATACACCCTATACGGTGTGGTTAGGGGAGCATGCAGATTATGAGAGGCTCCGGATTTTTGAGTGTACCTCCTATTATCACGTCAACGAAGGAAAGCTTGACGCGAGGGCTAAGAAGGCTATATTATTAGAATATGCAAAGGATGTAAAATGCTACCGTTTTGGTGTACAGAAGATTCGAAGTTTGTGATCAGCAGGGATGTTACCTTTAATGAGAAATCCATGATTACTAAGGCGTCCAAGAATGATGATGTTGGGACTGTTGGGACTTTAAAGTTCTAAGTTGTTGAAATAAAACCTAAAGACCAACCAGGTTCTAGTCATGTTCAAGTGAAAAATCGGGTAGATGATGAGCTTGAGAAGGAGGAGGTTCAGAGCACTACAACAACAGCAGCTCGATGATAATTTGGCTTCCACTAGGCCATGACAAGCATACGAGCAGGTACTGAAGCTAAGGGCTGATCAATCCCTAAAGCATTATGGGCAGGTTAATTGGTGGAATACGCATTCTCGGTGGAGGATGATGAGCCGGTCTCCTTTAAGGAAGTTATTCAGGATAGAGATAGTGAGAGTTGGTTGGCTGCGATGGAAGAGGAGATGAAATCTCTTCGAAAAAATCAAACATGAAAGATGATCTCATTGCCTGTAGGAAGAAAAACTATTAGTTGTAAGTGAGTGTATAAAAAAAAGAAAGATTCTTCAGAACTCGGTGGTACAAGGTACAAGACAAGACTAGTAGCTAAAGGGTTTGCACAAAGAGAGGGCATGGATTACAATGAGATATTTTATCCAGTGGTAAAACACACTTCTATTCGGGTGCTATTGAGTATTGTTGCTCATGGTGATCTTGAACTGGAATAACTTGATGTAAAGACAGCCTTCTTGCACGAAGACTTGGATGAAGAGATCTACACACATTAACCTGAGGGCTACAAGGTTGAGGACAAGGAGAATAATGTGTGTCGCTTGAGGAAGTAACTCTATAGACTGAAGCAATCTTCTCGGCAGTGGTACAAGCGATTTGACTCCTTCATGCTGAAGCATGAGTTTTTTCAAATCGATTATGATTATTGTGTTTACATTCGGAAGCTTCCTGAAGGTGATTATATCTATCTCCTTTTATATGTGGATATCATGTTTATTGCTTCGAAGAACAGAATGAAGATAGACTAAAATCTCAACTTAGTAAAGAGTTCGAGATGAAGGACATGAGCGCTGCTAGAAAAATACTGGGTATGAAGATTAGAAGAGAGCGGGCGAATAAGCGGTTGTTATTGAGTCAGAAGGGCTACATAGAGCGGGTGATCGCGAGGTTCAGGATACAAAATGCAAAGTCCGCGGTGATTCCATTGGCTTCATATTTTAGGCTTTCAGGTAAACAATCTCCCACTACAATAGAAGAGAAGGCGCACATGAAGCGTGTTCCCTATGCTAGTGCAGTTGGCAGCTTAATGTATGTAATAGTGTGTACACGCCCAGATATTTCACAGGCGGTCAGTGTGGTCAGCAGATTCATGATGAATCCGGGAAAGGTGCACTAGGAAGCAGTGAAATGAGTCCTGAGGTACTTACAGGGTACCGTTGATACGGGTCTGTGTTTTGATGGAGATACATATCAGATTGATGGGTTTGTGAACTCAGATTATGCGGGTGATCTAGATAGGCGATCTACTACTAGTTATGTATTCAGGATACATGGGGCTCCAGTTGGCGATCGATGTTACAAGCTACAATGATATTTTCTACTACAGAGGCCGAGTACATGGCCATGACGGAGGGAGTGAAGGAAGTATTGTGGTTGTGTGATCTTCTAGACGATTTGGGGATTGAGCAGAAGAATGTGAACTTGTGATGCGACAGTCAGTACGATTCACTTGGTAAAGAATCAAGTTCATCATGCTCGTACCAAGCATATCAATGTCAGGTACTATTTTGTGTGGGATGTCATAGAGGAAGACGATATTTTTTTTATGAAGGTGCATACGAATGAGAATCCCGCGAACATGTTAACCAAGGTGGTCACATGTAGCAAGTTTAAGCATTGCTTGGACTTGCTTCATATCAGCCCGTGTTGAACTGCCCAAAAGAGCATGGCCCTTCGAGGCGGTGATGGGGTGAAGTGAAGACTATATGGAGAACAAACTCTGAACTACGGTTAGCTTGATCCCGGTGGAGGGTACGTAGACAGCCGCGGTAAAGTGGCACAGCTGGCTTGGCTTTTTTTTGTCTGGTTTGGTGTTTCAGATCTATCTCTGGTGATGTTCGCGGTATTCTTCTGGTGTTCGTCTAAAATTTTAAGGTTTATCACATGATGTACGAGGTAAATAATTGTGAACGTGGGGCCACACCCAAGCACGAAGGCAGAGTGACAGAGCCCAGGTGCGACCCACCCAAGCGCTGAAGTACCCGATGTTCTTTCTTTTAGGGTTTTTGAGACGTGGGAAAAACAGAGGGTTTGTGGCAGTGGCTGTTTTTTAAAGAAGAAATAGAGGGTTTAAGCGGCGGCTAAAGAGATCTAGATCTGAGATATTGATGAGAGAAAAAGAAAGAGCTTTGGAGAGATTTTACAAAGGAAATATCAATTTCTTTTGGTTAAAAATCAAAGCTTCTTTTTAGGACGAGTTTGTGGGTTGTACAAGTTGTCGGTATTCTCCTTCATAGTGGAATCTCCCCTCACCCCTCCCGTGGACGTAGACAAGTTTGTCGAACTACGTAAATCTCGTGTCTTTACTGTTTTCTCGGTGTTGACTATTGCTTGTAGGTTCCCTCGACAATTCAGTCCTAGAACTGATGAGAGGAAGAGTGTATATCTCACTTTGTTGAGATATTTTACTTCTGTTCTTGTTACCTTTGAAAAACAGGAACATAGAGGTTGGCTTGAGCTTTTGTGAAAACAAAAGCCAGGGCTTTCTCTCGGGTTATATTGCTTCCGCGGCTTGAGGGCGTGACTCTGCGCCAAACAGTACAACCATGCCAGTTCCACTACTAATCAATAAAGGATTGCCATCAATCTCCCAAACCTAATGTCACTTCCTGTCATCCCTATATTCTCTCCTCTGGATACATAAAATGATAAGCGGCTGAAGATATATATTTATAGCATGGGAATTCTATCTATCCCCACCATCGCAGCAGTAAGGGTGTCATTATATAGGCGTTTAATTTTTGGTCCCGATAATATGTATTCTCCATGTAAATTAGGCTTGCACAAACAAAACTAATATGAAGCTTTAACCTCAATTTTCACATGGGTGGGTA
Source organism: Asparagus kiusianus (assembly GCA_022839385.1). Classification (NCBI taxonomy): domain Eukaryota; kingdom Viridiplantae; phylum Streptophyta; class Magnoliopsida; order Asparagales; family Asparagaceae; genus Asparagus; species Asparagus kiusianus. Next base: position 614,625 of record BQKN01066772.1, read on the forward strand.
AATTACTCATGGGGATATTTTTGCTAGTGAAAAATCGGGTTAATGCTTTTATGGGTGTTTTTTAAAAAAATCTTCAAGTTAAAGGAGGTTTTCTTATAACTCCTACACTTAAGAGGGGGTTTTCTGAACTTTTGAAAG
>BQKN01066772.1:622405-670080 GCA_022839385.1 Asparagus kiusianus
AGAAGAACCCAGTTTTAAACAAAGGGGAAGAACTAATTTCGTTCTCCCCTCTTTTGTAATCAAGTTGTAATCGAGATCAAAGGAATCAATTCAAATTTTCTTTATTCTCTTCTTTACAATTTTTCCTACATACAGGGCGGCTTATTTTTTTTGGTCAAACTAGCTTTTAAGCTAGTCTTTTCATTTCTACATGTTTAATAAAATATAAAATAAGTTAGCTTATAAGTCGCATTTTAAAAAGCTGGCATACCTCAAATTTTGAAAAACTAACTTATATGCTCACCTAAATAAGTTAGGTTCGACCAAACAAATTACCTTACTACCCAAATAATTTTTATAATATTTTTATCAGACACCAAAAGCCAGTAAGAATTAACATAACTTGTAAGCTTTTAAAAAATCGGTTTTTCTATAGAGTGCCCTTGGGCGCTCTATAAGAGAGGAGAGAGATAGAGAGAAATGAATGAGGAGAAGATCCCAATGCAAATCAGGGGACCCCCCCTCCTCATTCATTTCTCTCTATCTCTCTCCTCTCTTATAGAGTGCCCAATAGCACTCTATAGAAAAACCGTTAAAAAATAAGCATTCTCAAACACCCTCCTAATCAATTGACAACCGGGACAAACACATCCTGTCTCAAATAAATCTGCAGCTAACTTGTGTGGGCCCTAATTTTGGGCTGGATCCACACGACATCTTAGTCCGCTACAATAATGGCCGAAGAAACCAAAGCCACTACTTTTCAAGGCGGATGAATGAAGATATCTGTTAGCATCAAAGGAAAACAAACATAATTAAAATGACAATTTCGAGGCTTGAGACGTGGACAAACATTTGACGGTGAAAATCTGGGACCCGTTGAATGTATCCTCACCTTCTATGTCTTTACTTTAACAGAGTGAATTTCTCGTTACGGAGAAATTTTCAAAATAGACCTATCTATAATTTTATTTTCCAAAATTGACTCATTTTAAATTTATTTATAAAAATCGACCTAGTTTCGACGTTTGCTGATAACTTCATTCTCCAAAATCGACTCATTTTAAATTTATTTATAAAAATCGACCCAATTTCGATGCGTTAGCAACACGTTTTAGGGTTGAAACTGGGTCGATTTATTTATTTTTTTAATTAGTCGTGTTGCTAACCCTGACTAATTAGATGCTAGTTTAATCACACGAGCTAGTAGTATGGGGCTGAAACTGCAGTTCAAAATAGTCACGGTTGCCAGAAAGAAATCTTTTTGATCTAATTAAAACTGACTCGATTTTAGGAAAAATATTTAAAATATATTATAAAAGGGTCTGTTTAGAAGATTTCTCCTTCTCATTCTCTATTCGTGAACTGCCTCCACCATTTATCTGCAGAACTTAGTTTTGGACTCGGCAACCATCACGTGAGCTGGAAATGGAGGAGCCCTTCAGCAAGGGATCAACAAAGAGGCAAATCCCAGTTCGTTTGTACTCAAAATTCTCGTAATTAACTCATTCCTCAACTCAATTCTTCTTCCAGGACCGCAGTAGTAACAGGAGCAAACAAAGGAATTGGGTTGGAGATTTGCAGGCAGCTATCGACTCAAGGGGTCCTGGTTGTACTAACAGCCAGAGACGAGAGGAGGGGCACTGCAGCCGTTGAGGAGCTCAGAAGCTCCGGACTCTCTGACGTCTTGTTTCATCAGCTTGATGTAGCCGACCCTTCTAGTGTTTCCTCCCTGGCAAATTTCGTCAAGACCCAATTTGGGAAGCTTGATATCTTGGTAGCTTGTTGTTTGGATTTTTTTTTTAAATTTTAATTTTAAATTTTAAGGATTAGAATTTGATCTCATCTGCAGAACCGATTTCAAGGCATCCATTCTTGCAGGTGAATAACGCAGGGGCTGGTGGGCTGGAAATAGATCCTCAGGTCTTGATTGCTCTCAGCCAGGTGACTGTAAGTGGTAACTCAATGTTACAGTTCACTCAGGGGGGTTAGTCACATTGAACTTTTTAAGTAGAACTGGGATAATTGCTAAAGTGGGATAATTTTTTGACACTGGGATAATTTAGTGGAACAATGATGGATAATTCTTGAAGTGGGATAATTTGATAGGATAATTTAGTGGGATAATTGTGGATAATTTTATGAAGTGTGATAATTTGGTAGGATAATTTGGTGGAGTAATGGTGGGTATAAATTATTATTGTTAATAATTGTATATTAAAATAAATATAAGATTGATAAGCAATTGATTAGTCTAGTAATAACTATAAAATATAATATAATAAAACATCACTATTCATCTCAAATAATAAAATATTTTACAACTAAATAAAAATCTAAATCCCTAGAGTGACTCGACTTCCATCATCCCACATGGCCTCTGCCATAGAATTTCTCCAAGCTCCTGCAGCTGCTCGTTGAGTCTGTTGAGTCTGTAACTCATCTTCTTCATCGGAGTCATCATCCGCATCAGCAATATTTCGTGGAGCTTCTAGTGGAAGATCATAAATGTCGAAGTCATCATTTGTATTCTCCAATCTTAAAAAGTTATGCAATCCGACGCATGCAACGAACATCTTTATTTGTGTGGCATATGGAAAACCTGGAGGTTGGCTCTTGAAAATAGTGAATCTAGACTTAAAAACTCCAAAGATGCGCTCGATACAATTTCTAAGTGACGCATGCCGATGGTTGAAAACTTCTTTTGAATTTCGTGGTCGTTGTCGATTATTAACATGACCGAACTCTGAAAGATGGTACCTTTGACCTCGGTATGGAGCAAGAAATTGTAGCCTATTTGGATAGCCGCAGTCAACTAGATAAAATTTATCTGCAAACAAGAATAAAAATAAGAATGAGAAAAAAATATTATAAAACTAAAAAAATATTCTTTAATTGATAGAAAAAATATTATAAAAAAGATTATTACTCTGTGGAAGTGGAAGTCCATAAGGTCTACTCATTGCATCCTTCAAGACTCTTGCATCATTAGCAGAACCCTCCCACCCAGCTAAGACATAAATGAATTTGAGATCAAATGTGCAAGCTGCCAAGACGTTCTGAGAGAGAAAACCATGTCTATTTCGATAGGGCGTCTGATCTATGTTATACACCATGCACGGTATATGAGTCCCATCTATTGCACCGATACAGTCCTGAATAATCAATGTGTCAGACCATCTCAAGTGATGTGTGTGTGGGCGCGCACGCATGTGTGTCTGCGTGTGTGTAAAATCTAAAGCAATAAGAATTACCTTGAAATAAGGCCAAAAGCGAGATTCTGATTTAACCTTATCAGGTGGATCAGTAGGGGGTGATGCCATCAAGCATGATGCTAAAGTTACCAAGGCCTGTAATGCTTTATTGAAACATACACTGATGGTCCATTTGGAATGATCAAATCGATCAGTTGCAACAGAGTATCGTTGATTCTGACTAACCGTGAGAAGAAAAATAGCAATCATCTCCTCAACACTAATGTGGTATGTGTCTTGTATATGGCCCCGCTCTCTCAGGATATTGCATAACTTCATGAAGCAATCTGGGTACATGCGGTAAATTCTACGAAAATCTTGTGGATGATTATCCATCTTGGACTGTAAGTATGTGAGACCAAGATCTGTAATACCACGTCGAGGACTTCGAAAATTAAGCGTATTTGCTATGAACTCCTGTGATAAAAGTGCTGATATCTTTGTGATCAGATCTGCAGCCTCAGCAGCTAATTCGATTATGCGAATCAAAAGATTATCATCGAAGTCTTCATGATGAAAATATAAAATGGGCAAATTTTGATCTTCCTCCATCCTATTAAATAATATAACCAATGAAATATAATCACTTTACTTGAAACTTATGTGCATAGGAAGTAAATAAAGCACTCTATTATTAGCACACAATGGGACCGATCACAAAGTAGCAATCAATTAAAAAAATATTGACCTATATGCTAATCATTAATCACCAAACTATTGAAAAATAGAAGAAAACATAAAATTACACTACTCTCATCTACACAACATACAAGAATCATTTGTTGGGATGATACATATAGAAATTTTATCCATTAAATGCACCAAACTAAGATAGCTGACAAGTCAAATAACATAAGAACATAATATAAACAAAAAAACAAAAGCATAGCACATCCTAAAAATAAATAGTTTTGACAAATTGAAATAAGATTGATCCTAAAAATACTTTCCAAATCTCAAAAAAAAAAAAACATGACATTATCCCAAGTTCCACCTATTCAATAAAAAATAGTTTGACAATATGAAATTCCTCATAATCCTAACACCATAACAAATCTTAAAAAAACATAGAAAGATCCTAAACTTATAAATTATTGCCTCTAAACATCTGCAAAGAAATCAGAATCATAATGTTCACCATCTGGATCAGAATTGGCTTGAGTCCCATCATTACCATCATTCATTATCTCACCAGTCAACCTAAAATGTAAAAACTCATAGCGGTCTTTTGCATCCATGTCAATGAATGCATCCTTCATGTCCTGTGAGATATTGTCACTGAGGATATTCCATTTTTGTGGCTTAGTCAATTCAGAAGTAGACATAACAGCATCAACCCATTCTTTATTCCGACCTTTTCTTATCTTCCTCAACTCATCAACTAACTCATGAAAAGCTTTACCTACAGTAACAACTCCCTCTCCTACCTCTTGCAATGATAACTGGGAAGATGCAGAGGATGTGCCTGCAGTACCAATTGACCTACGCCTTCGTTTACCATTATTCAGAGTGGATGGTCCAGAACCAGATAATGGCACATTATCAGTGGGAACGGTGGTAGCATGTTGCATATCTACAGTAGTATTTCCTCCATCCGGAGATTCTATCTCAGCATCAGCACCAAGTATGCCCTCCCCAACCACTTCCTCTAAGCGTGCTTCATCCAAGCCATCAGGACCTAAACCTATAGCTCCTCTGCCAGAAGCACCATGGTCTCCGCATACCATAAGTATATCCTCAAAATTCTCAAAAAGTTTATCCTTGAGATTTGGGGTATTTGGACGTGCCTAAAACATCACATATGAAAATAATTAATATTATGTTCAAATTTATATATATATATATATATATATATATATATATATATATATATATATATATAAATTTGAACATAATATTAATTATTTTCATATGTGATGTTTTAGGCACGTCCAAATACCCCAAATCTCAAGGATAAACTTTTTGAGAATTTTGAGGATATACTTATGGTATGCGGAGACCATGGTGCTTCTGGCAGAGGAGCTATAGGTTTAGGTCCTGATGGCTTGGATGAAGCACGCTTAGAGGAAGTGGTTGGGGAGGGCATACTTGGTGCTGATGCTGAGATAGAATCTCCGGATGGAGGAAATACTACTGTAGATATGCAACATGCTACCACCGTTCCCACTGATAATGTGCCATTATCTGGTTCTGGACCATCCACTCTGAATAATGGTAAACGAAGGCGTAGGTCAATTGGTACTGCAGGCACATCCTCTGCATCTTCCCAGTTATCATTGCAAGAGGTAGGAGAGGGAGTTGTTACTGTAGGTAAAGCTTTTCATGAGTTAGTTGATGAGTTGAGGAAGATAAGAAAAGGTCGGAATAAAGAATGGGTTGATGCTGTTATGTCTACTTCTGAATTGACTAAGCCACAAAAATGGAATATCCTCAGTGACAATATCTCACAGGACATGAAGGATGCATTCATTGACATGGATGCAAAAGACCGCTATGAGTTTTTACATTTTAGGTTGACTGGTGAGATAATGAATGATGGTAATGATGGGACTCAAGCCAATTCTGATCCAGATGGTGAACATTATGATTCTGATTTCTTTGCAGATGTTTAGAGGCAATAATTTATAAGTTTAGGATCTTTCTATGTTTTTTTAAGATTTGTTATGGTGTTAGGATTATGAGGAATTTCATATTGTCAAACTATTTTTTATTGAATAGGTGGAACTTGGGATAATGTCATGTTTTTTTTTTTTTGAGATTTGGAAAGTATTTTTAGGATCAATCTTATTTCAATTTGTCAAAACTATTTATTTTTAGGATGTGCTATGCTTTTGTTTTTTTGTTTATATTATGTTCTTATGTTATTTGACTTGTCAGCTATCTTAGTTTGGTGCATTTAATGGATAAAATTTCTATATGTATCATCCCAACAAATGATTCTTGTATGTTGTGTAGATGAGAGTAGTGTAATTTTATGTTTTCTTCTATTTTTCAATAGTTTGGTGATTAATGATTAGCATATAGGTCAATATTTTTTTAATTGATTGCTACTTTGTGATCGGTCCCATTGTGTGCTAATAATAGAGTGCTTTATTTACTTCCTATGCACATAAGTTTCAAGTAAAGTGATTATATTTCATTGGTTATATTATTTAATAGGATGGAGGAAGATCAAAATTTGCCCATTTTATATTTTCATCATGAAGACTTCGATGATAATCTTTTGATTCGCATAATCGAATTAGCTGCTGAGGCTGCAGATCTGATCACAAAGATATCAGCACTTTTATCACAGGAGTTCATAGCAAATACGCTTAATTTTCGAAGTCCTCGACGTGGTATTACAGATCTTGGTCTCACATACTTACAGTCCAAGATGGATAATCATCCACAAGATTTTCGTAGAATTTACCGCATGTACCCAGATTGCTTCATGAAGTTATGCAATATCCTGAGAGAGCGGGGCCATATACAAGACACATACCACATTAGTGTTGAGGAGATGATTGCTATTTTTCTTCTCACGGTTAGTCAGAATCAACGATACTCTGTTGCAACTGATCGATTTGATCATTCCAAATGGACCATCAGTGTATGTTTCAATAAAGCATTACAGGCCTTGGTAACTTTAGCATCATGCTTGATGGCATCACCCCCTACTGATCCACCTGATAAGGTTAAATCAGAATCTCGCTTTTGGCCTTATTTCAAGGTAATTCTTATTGCTTTAGATTTTACACACACGCAGACACACATGCGTGCGCGCCCACACACACATCACTTGAGATGGTCTGACACATTGATTATTCAGGACTGTATCGGTGCAATAGATGGGACTCATATACCGTGCATGGTGTATAACATAGATCAGACGCCCTATCGAAATAGACATGGTTTTCTCTCTCAGAACGTCTTGGCAGCTTGCACATTTGATCTCAAATTCATTTATGTCTTAGCTGGGTGGGAGGGTTCTGCTAATGATGCAAGAGTCTTGAAGGATGCAATGAGTAGACCTTATGGACTTCCACTTCCACAGAGTAATAATCTTTTTTATAATATTTTTTCTATCAATTAAAGAATATTTTTTTAGTTTTATAATATTTTTTTCTCATTCTTATTTTTATTCTTGTTTGCAGATAAATTTTATCTAGTTGACTGCGGCTATCCAAATAGGCTACAATTTCTTGCTCCATACCGAGGTCAAAGGTACCATCTTTCAGAGTTCGGTCATGTTAATAATCGACAACGACCACGAAATTCAAAAGAAGTTTTCAACCATCGGCATGCGTCACTTAGAAATTGTATCGAGCGCATCTTTGGAGTTTTTAAGTCTAGATTCACTATTTTCAAGAGCCAACCTCCAGGTTTTCCATATGCCACACAAATAAAGATGTTCGTTGCATGCGTCGGATTGCATAACTTTTTAAGATTGGAGAATACAAATGATGACTTCGACATTTATGATCTTCCACTAGAAGCTCCACGAAATATTGCTGATGCGGATGATGACTCCGATGAAGAAGATGAGTTACAGACTCAACAGACTCAACGAGCAGCTGCAGGAGCTTGGAGAAATTCTATGGCAGAGGCCATGTGGGATGATGGAAGTCGAGTCACTCTAGGGATTTAGATTTTTATTTAGTTGTAAAATATTTTATTATTTGAGATGAATAGTGATGTTTTATTATATTATATTTTATAGTTATTACTAGACTAATCAATTGCTTATCAATCTTATATTTATTTTAATATACAATTATTAACAATAATAATTTATACCCACCATTACTCCACCAAATTATCCTACCAAATTATCACACTTCATAAAATTATCCACAATTATCCCACTAAATTATCCTATCAAATTATCCCACTTCAAGAATTATCCATCATTGTTCCACTAAATTATCCCAGTGTCAAAAAATTATCCCACTTTAGCAATTATCCCAGTTCTACTTAAAAAGTTCAATGTGACTAACCCCCCTGAGTGAACTGTAACATTGAGTTACCACTTACAGTCACCTGGCTGAGAGCAATCAAGACCTGAGGATCTATTTCCAGCCCACCAGCCCCTGCGTTATTCACCTGCAAGAATGGATGCCTTGAAATCGGTTCTGCAGATGAGATCAAATTCTAATCCTTAAAATTTAAAATTAAAATTTAAAAAAAAAATCCAAACAACAAGCTACCAAGATATCAAGCTTCCCAAATTGGGTCTTGACGAAATTTGCCAGGGAGGAAACACTAGAAGGGTCGGCTACATCAAGCTGATGAAACAAGACATCAGAGAGTCCGGAGCTTCTGAGCTCCTCAACGGCTGCAGTGCCCCTCCTCTCGTCTCTAGCTGTTAGTACAACCAGGACCCCTTCAGTCGATAGCTGCCTGCAAATCTCCAACCCGATCCCTTTGTTGGCTCCTGTTACTACTGCGGTCCTGGAATATAAATGAACAGTAATAAGTTATGAGGATTTTGAGTACAAACAAACTGGGGATCGAAGCTGGGGTTACCTCTTTGCTGCTGTTCCTTCGCCGACGGGCTCCTCCATTTCTAGTCGAGGCACGGACGCTGCATTTGGTCCGGACTCCAAATGCCAAGTATTTAGGGTAAATTTCATAGAACCCCCCGAGACTTTGGGCTGTTACGACGAAACCCAGGGAGAAAACGGATGCATCTGCTTCTGACTTTGGAGGAGTTGCTACTGGCGGCATTCCTCAGGGTGTAGCACGCAAGAATAAAGAAAAAAAATAAAGGAGGAGAGAAAAATGCTGTTTGCCATTTGCATAATAACAATATAAATCAAATGAATCTTCAATTTGTTTTCAATTATTTCACCATTGTCCTATTTTTTTCGGGTTAATTATTTTACCAAAGGTCTTCTTGGTCTTCTATTATATGTCACTGATTACTTGAGGTTCTTTACAGACATAACTTTAAAAATATATCATGTTTGCGCTTTTACCTCCAAAACCGCGTAATTGCAACTTTAATTCTTTCTTCCATGTTCGGTTAAATAAACGTCATTTCTATTAAGGACCCTTAAGGTTTGATAGAAGTATTGAAAATAAAAAATAGATTAAAGAATTAACTTCTAAATTTATGAAGTAGGAAGTAATGAAAGTGATACTTTTTTGTTTATTTCATATATTTTTTAAAGTAGTTGAAATGGTAGCTTATGTATTTCCTAATTAATACCCATTCCGCCTACTTCCCGGCTGCTTCCAAGCCTTAGGGGCTAAAAAATATTTAAGAAGTAGAGATGACAAATAGGAGCCATATCAGTGTTTGAGGAAGTATTGGAAGTAGGTTTAAGAAAGTATTGAAACTAGGTTTTTTAAAGAAATAAACATGTTTTTTTTTACTCAGAAGTAGCAGAAGTAGCCACTTCTTTCTTTATTTTAGCTATTTCATAATTACTTATGTGAAAAAAAAAAGCTCTAATTAATATGTTTTGTTTGGAACCCCAAAAAAGTTATTAAAAAATGTTGTTTCCGGAGTTATGTAAAAGTGATCCATTTTTTTGAAATTGTTTTTGGAGAAACTGCTACTGCCCTACCTTTAAGGAAATTTGACATCGAGACCTGGAAGATAGCAGACCTTATGGATCTTTATTTAATCTAATTATTAGTTTAAATTAATTGATCCATTTTGTCTGATTTTCTATTTGTTGTAGATATTTCTCTTGTTGGGGAATTTTAGTCTCCCCGCTTACTACGATCTGTGCAACTCGGAAGCCAACCACAATCAACAAGATAGAAAACAACCGAAACAAGAAGAAAAAACATCGAGATTTACGTGGTTCGGTCGACCAAATTCAACCTATGTCTACGGGGCAACAATACGAGAAATCGACTATGTATCAGGGAGAACTACAAGAGGAACCACTCAACTCTCGTCTCTCAATCTCTCAATCTTACATACATAATCAACTCTCATATTCTATCTAAAGTCATCTCCTTATAATCTTTTGAACGGACAAAGACTGTGAAACCCTCTCCCAAAGATGTAATCTTTTGCACGGACAATGATTATGAAACCTTCACCTCTCGCACAATATTCTTGAATCAGGCTACGCCCTTTGCTAACCTTGGATTACAAGAATATTGATTCTCTCTTATCTGCTTGATTTTTCCTCCAATAATAGAAGAATATATGTAGGGAAATCAAAACTCTATCTCTATCCGAACTTCCTAATTAGAATAGGATTCAAACTCCTAATCATGATGAGATCCAATCTACTAATTGTTGTGCGCGGCAAAAATCGAATCACACGAAAGTGCACGAACACGAACATCATTATCCGAGTCAATGAAGATTATCCGACACCGATAAATGTGTGAAGCGAATCGGTGAACCGCTGACGATGTAACAACAAACTACCGGAATGGACACCGCCAAGTGGCCCACACGCTCATCGGTCACCAGAAGGGCAAACCAAGTAGCCCGCGTGCTCACCGACCACCTCCAAGTAGCCCGCACGCTCATCAACCACCAGAATAGCAAACCAAGTGGTCCGCGTACTCACCGGTCATCGTCAAGTGGCCCGCATACTCACCGGTCACTACCAAGTGGCCCACATGCTCATCGGCCACCAGAATGGCAAATCAAGTGGTCCGCGTGCTCACCGACCACCTCCAAGTGGCCTGCACGCTCATCGACCACCAGAATGGCAAACCAAGTGGCCCGCGTGCTCACCGGTCACCGCCAAGTGGCTTGCACACTCATCGGCCACCAGAATGGTAAACCAAGTGATCCGCGTGCTCATCGGCCACCACCATGTGACCCGCACGCTCATCGGCCACCAGAACAACAAACAAAGTGGCCCGTACGCTCACCGGACACCCCCATGTAGCTCGAACGCTCATCTGCTAGCTCTAAGTGGATCGCATGCTCACCGGCCATCTCCAAGTAGTCAACACACTCACTGGCCACCGCCAAGTGGCCCGCATGCCGGCCACTGCCAAGTGGCCCGCACACTCATCGGCCACCAGAACAGCAAACTAAGTGGTCGAGGCGCTCACCGGCTACCTTCATGTGGCCCGCACACTCATCAGCTAGCTCCAAGTGGCTCACGTGCTCACCGGCTACTACCAAGTGGCACGCACGCTCATCGGACACCAGAATGGCAAACCAAGTGGCCCGTGTGCTCACTGGTCACTGCCAAGTTAACGAAACGCATGAAGCGAATCGGTGAAGCATACAAGTCAACAAAATGACGGAATGCGTGTAAAGGACGAAACAAGCCCAAACCGAACAAACCAAAAAAGTCTCTAGCGGTCAAATCGCGTCAAGAGGACCAAAGCCAAGGGCTAGCATGGGTACGAGCCACCACTTGGTGGCTCGCGGCCGTGAGCCACCAAGTGGTGGCTCGTACGGCCGTGAGCCACCAAGTGGTGGCTCGCACGGCCGTGATCCACCAGATGGTGGCTCGCATAGTGCCGAGCCACCAGATGGTGGCTCGCGCCCAAAAACGTTGAAAACATGTTTTTCGATAGTTTTTCGGAATTCTTTCATTCCAGAGCCTCCCCAACTGCTTTGAAGCTATATCTAAATGCGGTTAAATAGTTATTGACTGCAGATAACGTCAAATCATTAGTTTTTATAAAATACTGCAACAAAAGCCTATAAATACGAGCCTAGGGCCTTCTTTCAGGAAGGACGAGAGATAATCAAAGAGCGCGAGGTGCTGCCGAATTGCAAAGCCAAGAGCCATGAATTCCAGAGAGGGTTAGCTAGATCTTGGTGATTTCCTGTGCATAAAGAGTGGATTTCGAGAGATCTGAAGTCCCGTTCCTCATTCCTTCGGATCAAACTTTGTTTTAATCTCGAGAAGAGTCGTAATCTCGTTTGGTCGAGATTATCACTTCAGCGATTACTTTCTTTGTGAAGTAAGAGCTTTAATCAATCTTTTATCAACCGGATCTGATCCGCGATGGTCTACAGACTAATGCATCCCCGACACAAGCAAAGATCCCCTGCAAACAACAAGAGATAAACTGTTGTTGTATGTTGTTTCAAGGAATTGTAATCTTTATATTTTCATTGTGTAAGAAGATCTTATAAAAAAGATCAACTTTTTATTTATTTGAGTTTATTATAACGGTTAAAGTTGTAATAGATTCGATGACAATGAAAACATCAATTTCTAACCCAAACATCAATAGCCCCTGTTTTGCTAATGTCTACAGGGACATATCACCAGTGTGTTCTAAACGCATGTGCCATAAGCTGGTAGTGTCCTCCTCTGTAGTGATAGAAGCTGTCAAACCCTCTGTAACTGTATTGCCCTTCAAGTAGTATATGTTATTTTCCCTGATACCTTGCATCACCACCATAGAACCCTTCGTGACCTTCAATGTAGCATCCTCTAAGATCACCCGATAACCTGCTGCCTTCAAAGTACCAAGAAAAATAATGTTCTTCGTCAACTGCAGTACGACCTCACTTCTCTCAACTCCTTAACCACTCCGTCATGCATCTTGATTTGGACTGAACCAATACCACCAATAGGACATATGTGATCATTACCCATAAGCATGATATCCCCTCTTTCTAGCTCCTCAAAGATGTAGAACCAATCCCTCCTAGGGCAAATGTGATACGTGGCTCCCGAATCCAACATCCACTCTGTAGAGTCGGCATAGCAAACCGACGGTAGTGTAGGATATGAATAGCCTGAAGAATCTGAATCTGAATGTTTGCCGATAACTTTTATAACATTCACTTCTGAAGCTTGTACAACTTTTCCCTTGTTCTTCCCGGCTTTGTCCTTCAACTTTAGGCAGTCGATCTTCCAATGTCCCTCTTCTTTACAAAAACGATATTGATTTCTACTAACACTCTTATAGCCACCTCTATTCTTTGATTTTGAACGGTTGACTTGGTGGCAATTTGGACTATGGCCTTGAACTTCTAATGCATCTTCCGATGCCTTCTCGGAGGGTTCGCCATCACTCTTCCTCATCTCATAATTTACCAATGCTGATGTCACCTCCTTGTAGCCAACAGTAGTTCTTCCATTGATCATAGTGAGAACAAACGTACCATAATCATCCTCTAACAACAAACATAAAAGTAGCATCACTTTGTCTTTATCCTCAGCCATGGTGTCCACATTGGCCATATCTGAAAGTAACTGTGTGAAGTTGTTGACATGCTCCCTAATGGAAACTCCCATCTTTATCTTGAACTGGTAAAACCTCTTCTTCAAGTGAAGCCGATTCTCAATGCTCTTCGTAAGATACTTTTCATTGAGCGTTTCCTATAATCTCTTCGCCGATGTCTCTCTCATCACATTATAAATAAAATTCGACATCAAGCATGACCGAATAACTCCACAAGCTCTACTGTTCATCTTCTTCCAAACCTTATCCTCCATGTCAGCTGGTTTCTCTTGTAACTCAAGAGTCTCCTCCAAATTATGTGCATCCAACGTATCCATCACCTGACATCTCCACAAATCGAAATTGATATTATAATCGAACTTCCGAACATCAGTCTTTGTATTATTAATGCTCAGACTCTGTATCGCCTTCGTAAGAGACGAACCTGATGTGATTGCTTCTCCCGTGTTATATATCTAACTCTTCAAATAAGAATCCTTCAGTGAATCCTTCGAACAAGCCTCAAGCCAAACCTGAAGCTCTGATACCACTTGTTGTGCGAACTCAAATCACACGAAAGTGCACGAACAAGAACGAGATAAATCATAACCACACAGTAAAACACAATCACCTCAGCAAGACAAATGAATTTTACGTGGTTCGGAAAATTACCTACGTCCACGGGGCAAGGAGGAGGGAGTTCTTACTATTAGAAATTAAGAGAATACAAATAGGGTTACAAATCTCACCAACAAACCCTAGAACAAAGCTCTGTAGATCTCTCACAAATCCTCCCACAATTAATGTACAATCCTCTCTCAAAAGCTTGCTCAAATCATCCTTACTTAATCCTAATTAATTAGGTTTAGGGTTATATATTAACGCAAAACAAAACGGGTCAGAAAATAAAACCCAGGCTCAGACCCGAGTCGCGGTCAACCGTACTTGACTCCGCGGTCGACCGGATAGAATGACAAAAACTCATAAAATCGATTTATAGGGTCCATGGCCGTACTTGACGTCACGATCAACCGGACAGAAATCCAAAAAATGCACCTTGTATTGTGCACATTGGCGGTCGACCGCAACTGATCTCGTGGTCAACCGACAAGCTTCCAAACGGTTTCTTACGTGTAATTTCCTAAACTTTTTCACCATTTCTTCACTACTCATGATAGATCTCTAACCCTATCTAATTCTCATGAAGTTATACAAAGAATCAAAGACATAATCCTAATATCTCTTTACCTGATTTTGTCGCCGAAGTTTAGGAAATGGCCAAGCATGTTCAAACTGCATATCCTAAGGTATCATAATTTGTTCAACAAAAAAATCAAATATGTTTTCTTAAAAAAAAGACTAGTACTTTTTCTGTGCTTTCAGTCACTTATGCGAGGCGATTTCGATAAGACTTTCCTACCTGGTTGCATTCTTGAGAGTTTGAAATGCTGCAGCATCTTTCACAACAAGTAATTTTGTCGTAGGGTCTTTGAAAGAGCATAGTAGCTCTGAAGTTATTAAACGGTATAAAGGTGAGCGTCATGCATCTTTTTTGATAGCAAGGAATGGCAGTAGAAGTTCCGCTTGCAATTTTTGTTATATATTTTTTTTCCTTACTCTTAGATGGTGGTTCATGGACTTTTAGACACGGTCTGACTTGTGCAAGCTTTGTATATATGCAGCTGAATCCGCAGCCCTGACTTTATATATATGCAGCTGAATCCGCCATTTCCCAAGCACTGGCTTTATATATGCAGCTGAATCCGCAGCTACCGGAATCTGAACGGTCGCATCAAGTTTTGGCTAACGGGCAAGATTAATTCTCAAAATCCGAAGCGGCACCTCAAGGATCGAGGCGCAGCCCACTAACCTCGTATAACCCACAATCCAGCATGAAAAGCCAAGCTGTGACAGTCAAAAGGAATGTGTGGTAACGTCAGTCACGTGAAATCTGAAAAGACTTTTTAGTTCTCTCATTTAATGCACACCCACGTCCGTTCAGAGCTGCTCTCATTTTACTCGGACCCGGCCTAAGCCGGCTCCAAGCGAAAGGGGCAAACTGTTGTCACGCCCCGCTTCCCTAAATACCCGGAAATCGGAACATGAACAAGCCCGTGACGTATTAGATTGAGGAGAAATATACACTAATTTTTTTCTTTTTCTTTTCTTCTCAATCTAATACGCAAAGCGTCAAGCACAAGAATATTAGTCACAGGTCCCCGATCATAATAGCAAGAAGAATAACCCAGAATAAAAAAATAGATATATCATCAAAAGTAAATCATCCTAGACATAAAAATATGGGTCAAACATACCCTTATTACAAAAACGGTCAAACTAGGAATATAAAAATACATAGTCCATAATAAAAGAAAGTACTACTAAAAATACAAAATCCATCATCAACTAAAGATAAGTACGGTAAAAGAGTTCTAATGTTCATCAACTATTACAGAAGAAAACGCCTATGCTTCAGTTTGTCCTTCAACTCCATCTGGAAGACACTCCGGTTGGGCATACACTGACTCTACTGCATCATCATACTGAACCTATCCGTCCTCTAAATCTGATGTATACCAGAGAAAACAGGTGTATGCCAGCGTGTATGGCACACGGCTAGATCCCACATGGAAGGAAATAAAACGGTCAAATGACCAATGCAAGAATAATAATAAAAGAATCATGGCATTGAAATTCTAATAATTTAAATGCAATCCACCACTATGATAGAGATCAGAAGAACCAAAAAATAATAATCGACCGGTAATCTAGGTCATACAACTAACCATCCAATAACAGGTCACTGGTCCATCTCTCACACATAGTCAATGTTCATATTCTCGGATAGCTAACTGTTCATAAATTCCCTATGTGCACCCAATACGCCGCTACACCGGATCGGTCAGAGGGCTACATGCAATCCAATTTCAACCTGGTTCGAACTTAAGCTAACCTCAGGTGAATGTCAAATTCACGGACCAAAGTGACTACACTGGCTTCACTTTGACCAAACAAACCAACCCCAAGCTACACTGGATCCTGGGGCGAGCCTCAAAGATACATCAACAGCCATATCCGATCACATGAATAAGGACTTCTTCATCCCCACTCTTTTTGTTTTTCTAAGTCAACAACATGACCTATAATAGATCTCTGGTCCACCTCCTAATTCAGTCAACGCGCTCACACATGTCACTAAGTCTACTTCATGACGCACAAAGTCACTAAGTCATGAACTACTATTGCTTCTCAAAATACAACAAGAAGCAGTAAATAAATCTAGCTGATTCTATGTAATAACACGATGACAAGTCAAATACATTAAAATAAATCGTAAAACATAAAATATAATTATGAATAGTAGAATCATGCATGTAGTCTAGTTTCATTAATATCTTGTTATTCGAACTTCTAAACTACTCATAAAAATTATCAGCAACTAAATAACATCAAATAACTATGGTTAAAAAGGAGATCGAAAAGCGTGATTATTTTGCACATGAAATGTCGTAGTCTACATCCACCAACACAAGATTATAAATTAATTCCAAAAATAATCTTTTTCAAAAATAATTTAATTTAAAGTATTATAATTTTCCTAAAATAATTCTTTTCATAAATAAATTCTTTTTAATTTATAATAATTACTCTAAATTAATACTTAAAATATTCTTCTTCTTGAAATATTTATTTCTTTCTTTTTCTCTTTTTTTTCTCTCTTCCTATTATTACTACACGTTATATAAACAAAATAATTCCCTAAGAAAATAATATTAACACCTACATTATTGAAAGATAATTACTAACGATAGAGACAAATATCTTAAACACAATAAATAATTGAAATGACTTTCATCGTGAACATAGTATAAAATAATCTAACAATCAACTAACCACATAAGCATTATTCATAAGCTATATGCATCATCTAATATAATTAAAATACGGGATGAATTAAACGTAGACAATGAGCATAAGATCGGAATGGGTCTTGCCTTGGGTACGTCGAACGAATCGATGTTGACGTGTGAGTCTGCGACGAACGGCGGCGAGCGGAGGAGGGCTGCTGGAGACTATCGGGGTTGCGGCTAGGTGTTGAGGCGGCTGTCGAGGCTGACGAGGCGGAGCAGCGGAGGGAGGGGTTGAGCGGTGGTCCTAAGGGGCGTCAAGGGGCTGCTGGGGTTCATGGAGGCGGCGGCTCAAACGGGGTTTCGGGATGGCGGCAGATTGTAGGAGGTGGCGGGTGGCGTTTGAGGCAGTGAAGGAGGGCGGCGTCGATGGTGAGGTGTCGGGCGATTTGGAGTTGAAGGAGGTAGTGCTGGGCGTATCTGACGATGTTTAGAGAGCAGAGGATGACCGACGAGGCGGTGGTTGCAGAGCTCGTCGTGGTTGGGTTGGTGGAGGGGTGGAGCAACGGTGAGGTTGAGGGGGTTACGAGCTGTGGTCGGAGCTCGAGCTTGGTGGAGGCTTGGGAGATGGGTTTGGTTGGTTTGCTGGAGGATGGAGAAGAGAGAGAGAACGAGAGGAAAGAGGGGATGGGGGTCGGGGTGAGAGAGAGAGAGAGAGAGAGAGAGAGAGAGAGAGAGAGAGAGAGAGAGGAGAGGCGGCTACGTGAGAGAGAGAGAGGAGAGAGGGTCGGGTATAAAAAGGTTTAGGGTTAGGGTATTTAACAAAAATAATTAATAAAAATATAATTACTTAAACTTTAAATCAAATAGTAATGGGAAAATATTCTACAAAATAAAATGTACCGGTTATACTAATACGACAGATAATACGCAATAGTAGAAATAAAACAACTAATTGTATAATTAAATGAGAATAATTAATAAAAAATATAACTACTTATATTTAAAATTAAATAATTATGAGAAATTATCTATACAATAAAACGTACCAGTTATACTAGTACAACAGATAATATGCTAATAATAATACAACGTATTATATGAAATAATATGTAATAGTAAAAGTAATACAACCCATTATTCAAAATGATACGTAATAGTATCGATAACACAACAGATTAATTCTAGAAATATTTATTGTACTAAGTTAATTTATAAATATCAAAATTATTTAAATAAATATAAAACTTGGACTTTAAATCGTAGAAAATTCTAAAAAATTAAGAAATACAAATACTTTTTTAAAAACAACAATTAAATATTTTAAATACCAAAAAAACTTAACTAGTATTGAAAATTCACGGTCATTACAACTGTTATGGTGTTTTTAGTCGCCAAAGTATGACTCTTTGCCAGCAACAGACAGGTAGCCCCTACATGCAATGCTCAAATCAAAGTGACAGTCAGGACCACCAAGAATACTGACTTAGCCCACTCGCCGAGTCGACATCTCTTTAGATCAACTCGAAAGGCGGTACTTGTTGGTCCTCTTGTCGAAGACAACTCGCTACATGGTTGACTTGAAAGGCGTTCCTTCTCGACACCCCTCGCTATAAGCCAAAGGATGACTTCAATCTTGAGCCTCCCCCACTGACAGCGAGTCGGTGTCACATTAAATGCTTGGTATAGGCAATAAAAATTGCCTTTAACACAAGAGAGTTTGAACCTCGCCCGTTAGAGCTCGCCTGCGTGCTCAAAGCAAGCAAGAGGCCAAGCCAAAGCTAGCCAACACGCTTTGCTCGCTGGTAAGCAAAGCTCACCTGCATTTAAGAGCCCAAGCAAAGTTTGAGCTCGCCTGTTTGTTTGGCTCGCCTACGTGTGACAAACCTCGTCAATCTTGCCCGTTTGTTTAACTCACCAACATGAGTCAAGCTCGCCTGATTATCGAGTTTGCCAGCTCGAGCTCGACCTCGCTTGAATGCTTTGCTCGCTCGCATGAGTCAAGCTCGCCTACAGTGAGTTCGCTTGCACGAACCTAGCTTGCCAACCAATGCCAGCTCACACGCTCGAGGGGCCTACCAGCCGACCCTGCCTGTTCGCCAAGCTCGCATGCAAGCTTGCTTGAACGTTCAACCAGCTGTCAAGCTCGCCTACAAGCCTGTCTGTCTCGTCTGAACAGTGCAAGTGGCTACTTGCTTGTGGGAAAGGGCCTACCCACTTCTCACGTCCTAGGTAATGCTCCCATCACCCCTATAGTGATCACATCCCATAGCTATATGGGGAGTATGCTACTCCTTACTCCTATTAGTGGTCACATCCCACAAATTAAGGGATGACTCATACCATCCATTGCCTATTTATAGCCACCTTTGGCCAACATAAAGGAGGCTGGCATCTAGGAGATCAAAGATCCGAAGGGGCAGGCTTGTAATCTTGTTACTGGCAATCTTTCAAGAGGGCTTGGCTTCTCCAAGGCTCTTCAACTAGAAGCTCTCTCATTGGCTTGCCTGGTAGAACATTCTTCGCTCTTTGCTTGGATTGATGAAGTAGACTCAATCTGAACTCTCAAATTTGAGACTCTTGGCTCTTTGCAAACTCTTGCATATTAGCCTTCTCCAAGCATTCGACTTTGATAATCACCAAGCTCGGGTATTTATCGAACTCAATCACCCCGGAGCTTCTACTGCGTACTAAAGCTCAACCGCGACTTCCATCGGATTGTTGAAGGGAAGAAAACTCGACATAAGCATCGAGGGAGGCGTCCTATCACTACCGAAGAACCCACGTTAAACAAGGAGAGTCTTCTCTCGGCTTCTGTTGTAAATCTTGGATTTTATTGATTTATAATAAGTCATTCTTATTAATACAAATCTCGCATCGAGACCCAACTTTTACCACATACACTTGGCAAAAGCCATCATTCCTCTAGCCCTGATAGTCTTCATGACATATCGAACTACGTCGGCACCACCATGCTCCCGATCACTTCGCATTAAATACTAAGGTGACCTCTCCTCCACTCATCGATCGACACCTGTAAAGCAGGTGCTAACGTAACCGTCATTCCATACTCGGTAGAAATTACCATTTTACCATTTTATCACCACTATAAATAGGGGTATTATTCCAAATATCAGGGTAAACAAGCAATTTATCAGAATTCTTCTTCACTACACTTTAGAAGTCACATAGTTCATCACTTTCCCACTCAAATCCATCACTGACTTGATCGTCGGAGGAACAATGGGGAACTAGTCCTCGTCCTCTTATGAGTCGCTATTTGTGCAGGCAGAAGCTACTCAACTCAAAACTAGATATTCGGATAAGTTAGTGGCCTCTA
This sequence comes from Asparagus kiusianus, assembly GCA_022839385.1. Classification (NCBI taxonomy): domain Eukaryota; kingdom Viridiplantae; phylum Streptophyta; class Magnoliopsida; order Asparagales; family Asparagaceae; genus Asparagus; species Asparagus kiusianus. The sequence continues at coordinate 642,928 of BQKN01066772.1, forward strand.
ATCTATCTCACCCTCATTATATTATCTGTGTGATTATTAACATCAACATATACTTTAACTTAATTTTTAATAACGTTGTTAACCACCTGGGATTGGCAATCCTAAGAAGTTATTAAAATTGAAATTTTTCAAAAACGACCTAGCTTTGTCTGACTTAGCCAAAATGGGTCGAAATTACTAAATTACTAAAAAGAGGGTCTATTTTAACAATTAAATTCTAAACTTGATCGTTTTTTTGAAAATTGTCCTTTTGTTGTATCAATTCCTATCTTTTGCGCTCCGCATCACTAGGGTCTCACACTATCATATTATATTGCCATTTCAATTTCTTGATAATTTCATTTGAATTTCATACTACATTGAGAGAGATTGAAAATTTCAGAAAGTTAACGTTTCATTTTCTTAACTTTTCATGGTAATTTTCTTGGTGGATAATAAAGAACGTGTAATAACTAGTAAGAGTTTAATACTTGCATGTTTATCACGGAAAAGGATAAGTACTTAATAAGCGTTAAATGTAGCTTATCTGAGTGAACAAAATTTATGATAGTTTATCCACAAAAGAAAAACAACGGAAAATTAAAGGATATTATGTTAAATTTTCCTTTTAATTAATATTAAGCAATTAATAATCCTCTCTCGTCAATTCATTTCAACTTGCACAATCAATGTTTATGTTGACAAAATTGATAAGTTTCTGTTAGAAATAAAATATTGACAAGTTAACTACCACCTCCTAACAAAAGATGCCAAAAGTAGACCCGTGATGATAAATCAACAATAATCCATTTTACTTTATTCGGATGTACCATATCAACCATCAATCCTTTCCATCAAACTCTTCTAATAATTACCATCAAAATTATATCTAGTACTTTGATGCACACGAAGCATGCTTGATTCAAAGCATGGGGTGAGAGTTATAATCAAATAGTCAAAGAAATAAATAGATATTAGGGACTTTTGTCTTTTAACCCAAAGATTTACCCCAATTTATTTAAAAACCCATCAACTTTTGTGAACACTTATAAACCCAATATACCCCAAACCATGTATTTTTAAACTCAATCCGTACAATACCCTCAATCCGTACAATACCCTCAATCCTTATACTATATTTCCCAATAAATACAAAGTTTCAAAATTAACCTTCTTCCCCAAATAAACTCATCTCTCTCCTTTTTTCATTCATTCGTTTCACAAAATCAAAATCTAGGAGCGACCAACATGAATTCTTTCAAACTCTCATCTCACCCACTCCTTAGACTCTCCTAGCGCAAAATACCCTTCGACTTTATCATGCGTCGACGCGGAGCTCCGGCGGTGGCTGCCGGGGGGGGGGGTACGTGGGAATGTGCCAGTCTCTAACATGCACTCGGTCAAGTGACAAGCACGAATTCTTCAGAGATGTTCAAGCTGAAGACTTGGATACAATGATGTCTTTTCTCTCCACAGAGCCCCAAATGCTCTGGCGAACCACTGTCTTTGACCACCTCTTCGCCAAATCAAATTAGTTTTTTCTAAAAAATGTAAACGTGTGATGATATATACAATGTGTTGTTTGATCAATTATTCATGTCGACGAGAGCTCCACTCTCAATTTTTTAGTTTTTGGAAAATTATAGCTCTTTATACTAAAGTGTAGCACCTTATCATGAAAGTATAACTCTTTATGCCAAAGTATAGCTCTTTATGACAGTAGTATAGCTCTTTACACTGAAGTGTAGCTCTTTATGGCCTCTGAAGATTTTGAAAATTAGTGGAATAAATCAAATCAGTTTTTTCTGAGAAATGTAAACGTGTGATGATGTATACAATTTATTGTTTAATCAATTATTCATGTTGACGAGGGGTCCACTCTTAATTTTCCAGTTTTTGAAAAAGTATAGCTTTTTATACTAAAGTGTAGCATATTATCATGAAAGCATAGCTCTTTATGCCAAAGTATAGCTCTTTATGACCGTAATATAGCTCTTTACTGATAAAGTGTACCTCTTTATGGCCTCTGAATATTCTGAAACTTAGCGGAATAAATCAAATCAGATTTTTTGTGAGAAATGTAAACATTTTATGATGTATACAATGTGTTGTTTGATCAATCCTTCATGTCGACGAGGGGTCCACTCTCAATTTTCCAGTTTTTTAAAAAGTATAGTTCTTTATACTAAAATGTAGCACCTTATCATGAAAGTATAGCTCTTTATGCAAAAGTATAGCTTTTTATGACCTAGTATAGCTCTTTACTAATAAAGTATAGCTCTTTATGCCCTCTAAAAATTTTGAAATTTAGCGAAATAAATCAAATCAGTTTTTTTTTCGATTTTTGGAAAGTATAGCTCTTTATTTTTCACATAAACAACTAAACTTTTCTCATAAAAAGCTAATATTTTGTCCATAAAGAGCTATGTTTTTCATTAAAGAGCTATACTTCTCATACATGGAGCTACAATATATCATAAGAGCAATAATGTATCATAAAGGGTTATAACCCTTTCAAAACAACATATAACTCATTTTGAGTTCTATATCATTCATAAACTCCATTGGCGATTGATGACTTGCTATATAATCTTTATAAATGATACAACTCGACCAAAAAACTTCTTAAAGTATTTAGTCAAACATGTAATGTGCATCAAATAAATTCTATTTAATACACATAATCCTTTTAAATATTACAAATCAACTAAAAATCTTTTTGAAGCATTTCATCAAATACACAATATACAAAAAATTTTGTCCATACATTTTCGCATTCCAAGCCTTAAACTCAAAGTTTAATTCAGTCCAACATAAAAGTAATCTTGTGACTGTATGCAAATATGGTGAAGCTGGTCTTTAAGCGAGGACCTCGTTGAACAGTTAAAGTCAAGATAGAGGATGGGGAAGAGTTGGTCGGAGTAGTCGGCATTCGAGGACGAGCTTAGAGTGTTTGAGCTTTGTTGGCTAAAGAGTGGAGGGAAAGCTAGTAGACTTGATGTTGCGTACAAGCTTCATGGTGAAGTCTTTTGTGGAGGAAGTGGAGGAGTGGTAGGAGGAAGAACATAAAGCTCAATTAAGGGGAGGAAAGGGATTCAATGGGTAAGTTAGGGAGCATAGTAGGAGATCGGTGATTAATGGGATGGTGAAAAGTTGTTTGGAAGAGAGCAGAGAGTTGAAGAGAGAATGAAGAAGAGGGTAATATAGAGATATTGAGTTTTTAATATGCATATAATGTATACTTACACGTATTATAAAGACTTGAGTTTAAAAATAAGTAATTTTTGTATTTTTGGATTTATGAGGCATTTTATAAGTACATGAGTTTAAAAATAAGTTGGAGTAAAACTTTGAGGTAAAAGACAAAAACCCTAGATATTATTTTGAGTGTACTTTCATTGATCTCTTTTTCATTTAAAGAGGATTTCTATGATTTTTATCCGAAGTGTGAGGGTATTCCCTTTAATTGTTTTCAAGTGTGACGATATTTTTTTATTTATTTTTTGAAGTGTGAGGGCATTTATAATTAATTTTTTTAATGTCAAGACATTTTCAAAATTCTAAAATTATGGCTCACGGTGATAAAAAAAGAAGGCTCTTCTTAATAAATGCCATAGATTAATTTCGCACTAAAACTGCATACTCAAAAATAGTTAGGAAAAAAAATTTAAAAAAATTAGTAAATTACACTAATAACCATGCAACTCCTGTCGGAAACAGATTCATTTCTTTCAAGGCTATTTTAGTAATTTGAGCATTTCCAATCACACTTTTTCGGTACAATCGTTCGTGTTTTTCCGCTGTGTTAAAGGAACGGCCAGAAGAGCAGACGACAAATGAAGATGATGATGAAATAAGGTAAAATTTTCTCAAGTTGTTATAAAATATTAATTATTTTTTTGTCCTTTTATTCAATTTTCTGCTGGAATTTTATTTGGTTTGGTTAATTCGGGGGCTCTGAGCCTCGTTTTTGTTGATTTTGTTTGGACGTGAGAGGAGAAACTGAAAGGAAACAATTTGATGAAGTCTAGAAGAAAATTGATCTCAAAGTGCTTTATTTTGTGCTATGAGCTGGTTTTGATTCTAATTTTCAGGGAAATTTGGAAATTTTGTAGGAGAGGAGGAGGAAGGGGCAGAAAAGGTATGTACTTTTAATTCAAGATTTGATTTTTTTTCCAGTCGTCAATTTGTGGGAAATTAGGGTTGAAGACAAGGATGATTTTTTTTTTTTGAATCTACCTGGTCTCTGATGGTATAATTCTGTTATGATAATGATAATTCACAGGAGGTGAGCTCATGCCCATTGGGAAATTTTGTTTGATCAATCCCTAGCTACTGCGAATTAGGTTCATTTTGGCAAATACTTGATATTTTGTTCTCTTTGATTTACCTGGAGTCATGCTATGTTTCTGAAATTCAATTGTGGAAAATTCTGAATTTAGAAGAAATAGCAGGCAACAGTATTAATATGTTGGAAATGAATATGCAATATCTTTGAATTGCTTGCGGTCAAGGTTACTGATAGCGGATAGCGTCGCGTAGTGAAGAGGCACCGCTAGGGCTATTTGGGGTTATGCGGCAAAAGGCGCAGAGTCAAACAGCGGTCCAATTTAAATATGTATAAATATTCCAAAAAATCTAAAAATTCTACGAATGCATATTTGATGATTTATAGAGATCCTGAGCATGACATAGACGTGTAACAATCACATAATATTAACAAAGGTACTATATAGAATTACAAGGCGTACATGTGTATCAAAAAGATCGTTATTTCTCCCATTCTTTCAACTGTCAAGTCTCTAATAGAAAAATTCTCAACAATAGAAAAACATTGATTAGTAGAAACATAATTGTATTAACTATTTGAGATTTGACATAAAAATGAAGTCCTCCAAGTATAGATAAATGAGCACTATTTACAGATATTTACGGCTTTTTCACGCTTTCGTACGCTTTGCACTCGCCAAAGCACTCACAAGCTATTGTTCACTTCAGTCAATGAAATTATAGCTATTTGCACCACTATCGACCGTTATTTACAATAGTGCTTGCGGTCTGTTATCTCATTACTTGAAAAACAAGCTATTACATTCTCCAGCTAGATGTTCTCTCATTACATGATTCTCTCTAAATAACCATAACATTTGTCACTCAACTACTATCTCTCCCATAACCACCACCACGCCTCTCTGCGCACTTGGACATTGCACAGAAAATCTGCAATCTGAAGTCAACTGCATGATTGAGTATGAGCCTTGTGGGCCTTCAACAGCTAGGCCGATTGCTAAGATGCCCTTGTCACTTAGTCCTTGACTTCCCCCCTCTACACATACCTTGTCCTCAAGGACAAAGACATGGTACTTCTTCAGAGAGTAGTATTCCTTCCAAGTGGCTTCCATCTCTTCTTTATCCCTCCACTTAAAACGTAAACCACAATCTTCCTTCCGTTTTGCTTGAATCTGTTGTCTAAGATCCTTTTTGGTTCAGCCTCACTAGACTCTCAAAATGTAGGTAATTCTTGTCTTGCATCTGGTGGGTTTCTATGGAAAGTCTGAAGTTGAATAACATGAAAGGACGGATGTATTTTTGTGCCTTCTATATATACACAACTGAACCCACCCTAGCCATTATCTTGTGGGATCCACAGTAAAGCCGAGAGCTTTTGTCTTCTGTGAGAGCTCACACATAGCTGACGACAAGGATATACCATTGTAATTCAACCTTTTTTTTTTGTTCTCCAATAATTTTGAGTTTTAGGTTAATTTCTTTTCTTTGTATCTCTTGATGGGTTTAATATTTGTCATTAGTATTCCATCATTTTTCTCTTTTCTGAGCTGTATCTACTTTCTTGTTCATTTTAACTAGACCCTTGAATCAATGCAGCAATTCAGTCAGCTTTTTAGTTTGATAACTTTAGGCCATGTGACTATAAATAAAAAATATATTACTTATGTGGCTTAGTTTACTATGATTTGCGACTATATTTAGCATATTTCATTCTTATTTACTATCTAAAGCATGGATTATAACTACATGTAAATTGTTATACTTTATATTATATTCTTATAATATTAATAAATTGTATAATTAAAATACATCTATTTATGAGGCCTGATGCCTTGAGCTTATGTCTCGCTACATAAAAGGTTCAACACTTCGTTTAAGTTTCTACTCTTTAAAAAAATTGCTCTTTAGATAATATTTTGGAATTTAACCTTAGTGCTGGCAGCATGCTTAGTTGGGTCATGTCAAGTCCCTTAGCAAATAGTGGCCAACTCCCATGCTGATAATAGATCTAAGGATTGTATTACACTACATGTTTTTAAAATGAATTCAATTTTAATTGTTCTCTTATGTACATTTAAGCTTGCAAAATTTTATGGATTCTGTTTATTCACATACTATGGTAAAACTGCTGTCACAAGCTGAAAACACAGGTCACTTCAGAAAATTTTACCCTGCCATAGCAGTTCTATGCATCTAGCATGTTTTAGCTTCTGATACTATTGATTTGATGAATATGATCTGAGGTTTATTGATGTTGTCCATATACAGGATGTCTGAAAGTACATCAATAGTTAAGAAGTGGGAGGATATGGAGACCGATGTCCTTGTGAAGATCTTTAAAGAGCTAAACATGATTGAGTTGGCTCCGGTCTCTCAAGTTTGCCGTTTATGGCGGTCAGCATGTTCTGATCCATTGCTCTGGAACACCCTCGACTTGGGGCTGCTCAAATCCAATTTCATACAAACTAGGGCTTCGCCATTTATATGGGTGGATGAAAGGTCCGACAGGAAGCTTAGTAAGTTACTGAGAATTGCAATGGCTCTAAGTCACGGAAATATCACCTGCCTGATATTCCACTTTAATCTGTACATGAAAGATGATCACCTTAGTTACATTGCTGAGAGGTAATTACATTCGACGAATCAGTCAACCTGTCCTCATTTCACTTTGATTTTCCCCCCCTGCTCTATATGTTCGGAGAAGAGCTGTTGAACTTGTTATCAAATAAGACTTGTTACAAATCTGTTATATAATTTTCTTTAATTAGTAGTTTTATTTTTCCAATTTTCAAACCATGTATTGGTTCTATTAAATCTCACTTGCATAAATAGTAATGTAAGGTTATTTCTCCTGTGTCTTTCCATAGTTTCAGTGCCATTTGAAGGTGGTTATTAGGAATGACCTAATTTCATTTCTCTGAGAGCAGTTAGAAAATTAGGTGGACGAAAGTATTTTAGGGTTAATTGCGGATAGACCCCTCGTACAATTGCCCAGTTGTGAATAGACCCTCTGTAGCTCTATTTGTGCGGATAGCCCCACTAAGTGATTTTTTTTTACGCTAAAAACAGTCAAAAATTTTTGAGGAGGTGGATGGACCCCCAGTTGTTGTATTGGTGAGGACAGATCGCCATTGCTTTTTCCCCCCCTCTTAAACAGTCAGAAAAAGTTCATTTAGGGGTCTATCTGCACATGAGCAAATACTACAGGGGGTCTATCCACACAAATAAAACTATAGGGGGTCTATTCGCAACTATGCCATAGTACAGGGGTCTATTCACAATTAGCCCTTTTTTAATAAACCTAGTGAGTAGTAAGAACTTTAATATTGTTTAGTATAAACTTCCAGTTGTATTTATATGGACTATAACCTTGTAACTGTTGTTACACACAGTTGGATTCATATCTGCTTCTCAGATACTTAGGTGATACATGTCGACTCAGGTACTTGGTGGATACGTGATTAGATGTTGTTTTAATCTATCCTCAAAATACGTTTTATGGGGAAGACATATCAGAATCTAGCAGAGACTAAGACGTTAAATTTATTGTGTAATGGGGTTTAAAATTGATTTTGTTGACACGTGAATGACTGTGTAGGAAATTACTGATTTATATTAATTTTGTTTATGTCAAATTGTCTCCAATTTGTCCACTTTCTACATGAATTTCTTTTTCAGACATTACCCTTCTTTGACCTGGAATTTCTTTAGTCCCTGCTGGTCTAGTTCTATCCAGAAGACTACTGAAAAGTCGCATAATGTAAAAGTTGCTATTCTCTCTATAGAGATCTGTTATTTAATAGAAAAGAAGTGTGCGCTGGAAGCTAAAAGGAACTCCAAAAGGTAAGGGTTTACTATAAATTTTAAAAGGGTGCTAAAAGAAATTCATTGCAAATTGAAGGGGCTGGAAACACTCCTCCCTATTTCATAATATATGTTTCATTTGATACCCTTACATTAGTATTTTTATGTATGAAAGTATAATCATGATCCCTTGGGTTCATATTGATCTACAGAATCTAACTAGTCTTAAGGATAAGAGAACAAGTGTTTTGAGAATCTTATACGGATGCATCAAGTTAATGTTTTAATCCATAAAAGATAATGCCGCTTGATCCATGATGGAAAAGTTCTTATAACATTGATTTCTCATTCATTGACGAATTAGAGTATGCAGATCAAAATAAATTAAATTTATTATCCTTAGAGAGATCCACCATGAAGTTCCTACAAGCTTGGTATTCACCCTGAAGGGTTCTCAAAATCCTACCAAACGTTGTCATTTCATTATTTTCAACTACTATTCTACTTGTGAAATTTGGCTGTATCTCTGTTGCAAATAGGAGTCAATATGTGTTTTTATCATTTTTATGGTGAAAGTGAAGTGTGTAACTGTACAATGTTGTGATATACGTGTGAGGTCCCGGGAAAATCCTCCTCAGCCAAGTGAAGGTGAAACTTCGTCTAGTCCATGGTTGATAGCTGGCGTCTTTTGATCATGTGGCAAATAGGGGTCAAGATCTGTTAATACTTGTTATAAATTTATAACGAAAATGAAGTGTGTGATTGGACTATGTCGAGATGAATGTGTTCTTGAAGTCCAAGGAAAATCCTCCACAGCCAATTGAAACTGAAACTTTGTCGATAGTTGGCATTTTCTAGTCCTCACGGCTTCCCTCCTTTCATGAACTTGCACCTATCATGAATAAGGATTCTTTTCTTTTCTTGGGATTAACTAATCTATTGACCACATTGTTTGTTCATTTCACCAGGATCTCAATTACTTCAGTTTTAATATTTTGTTCCCCTCTAATTAGGTTACCTAGACACCCCCACCCCCCACCCCTCTCCAAAAAAAAAAAAAAAAGCCTAATCCTTTTGGCCTGTCTGTTGCAGATAGCAGGATGCAAACTCAAGACCTCTGATTAGGCTATCTCACCTACTCACTTCGAGTCTTTTGTTTTAGATTATGTTATAAAACATGCTTACATATAACAAGCTGGTTTTGCTACTGCATACAAATTTCTTCAATTATATGTCATTGTTTACTCTCTCTCCGTGTAATTGGTAGATTTTAGACATAACTTGATCTATCTCACTTCTATATAACAGGTGCCCTCATCTCAAACGGCTCGTAATGCCAGCATGGAACCGAATAACAAAAACTGGAATCAGCCTAGCAATCCGGAGATGGAAAGAGCTCGAATCCCTAACAATGCCTAGCATTGCTCATCCTCCCTATATAATGGAGGAAATAAGCAGGAACTGCAAAAACTTCTCTTCTCTTAAGATCATGGGCAACTTTGATGTCCATTTTGCTTCAACCATTGCTTCCTACCTTCCCAATCTAAAAACCCTAAGTCTACGATGCTCTATATTGACAAAGGAAGCATTGCTATTTATCTTAGACTGCATGGATCACTTGGAGATCCTTAATGTCTCGCATTGCTTTCTGCTGGAGAGCCTATCGACTGTTGGCAGGAAGCAAATAATAAAAGAAATGGACTGTGCGATTTTGGAGAAAGCGAGAAAGTTGCATGAGTTTCATTATTGTATGAGTACATCATGTGTTACGTGTCAGAGGATGATAAGTGATGAAGGGCTGATGAGGTGGTATAGGTACGAGGAGTGGTTTTGGCGCCAGGATGAGGTGGGCTCTCTAGCGTTGGGGGAAGATTATGGCAGGTTGTTTGATGAGGGATGTCTCAATTTGGGGTTTAGAAATTGATGGTAGCTTGTTTAATTATATAATTTTTGGAGGATGGACTTACCTCAATAAGAGTGAATCTCTTGTAACTTTGTTGTGTAGAAGGATTGAAATAAGAGAGATGCGAGGGTATGAAGAAGAGTGAAATATCAGTGTTGTATTTGTTGTGTATATTGTTGAATTATTATGAATGTTATTTGTATCATGAGTGTTGGATGCATATCAAAGTGCCTTTTTACTAGCAGAAAAACGTTTTGCAGAGGATTGTTTGCTTGAGTTTGATTGATTATTTTGTTCAGCAGAAGTTTACATTGTACCATAAATGGCGAAGTTTTCTCTCTATTACTCACTTCCAAATCATACTCATACTGAAATGGTAAGCTTGATCTTCAGTTCATTTCTGTCCTCAAAACTCACCTTAATTTAGGTCTTCTTGAGTTGATTATTGGGTTGATTATGCAGGCATTGGCATTGGTTTCGGATGGGGAAATTGAGAGGAAGCTTTTAGAAGGTATCGATGGAATGAATTCCGATATTGATGCAACAGAAAATGGAGTTGTGAAGGAAAGGTGCAATCTTGATATCAGTTTCTACATGTGATTGATAAGTAACACTCATTTCGCTCTATTTCCAAGAGATGCTGTAGAGTTTCGATGTCGTTGCTGTTTGGCTCAGAAGCCTGAATCTTCAGTCCTCGTTTCTCTCTTGTGCACCACCAGGACACGAGGGGAGCTCGCCACACTTCTTCTCTTTGATCACTCACAAAGGGTGAAGGGATCGCACAAAGCGATGGACGGGAAAAGCTCACAGAAGGGGAGAGGATCGCACAAAGCTCTCAGAGCACAAAGCCACTGTTTTTCTTCTGGCTCCTTGAGAACAACCACTTCAGGTTTTATAAATGGAACAACCAACCTAGGGTTAAGCAGCAGGGAGAAAGAGGATCAAAGAGATGGGCTAGGGCAAGTAAGATGGGGAACTGAGCCTTTTGGTAACGAGCCAGAATTTGGACCAACAAAATAGCAACAATCTCCACTTTTGGCCCAAGGTAGTGCACAGATGAAAAACACGAAACTACAAGGCTCATCATTACCAAACCATTACCTGCATGATCACAAAGAAGATACAAGCAATGAAAGAGAATACACAAAGTAAACTTAGATCACATAGATCGGGGCAAGATCACCAAACATGTCAGGTCCACAAAGGAACAAACTCTATCAAACGGTCATCGAGTTCAAAGGAAAAATCACAAAGCTACTAACAAGCACAAAGCAAGTTAATAGGCCACAAAAGCAACACACAAAGCAAAGGAAAATTACCCAAAGTCAAAATTCAAGATTCTTTGACACGAGATAAATTTTTTAGCAGGCAAACACTTAGTACCCATGTCAGCCGGATTAAATTCGGAGGGAATTTTCTTTTTTCAACTATTTAATGAAATCTAACATCAATATGTTTAGTTCTATCATGAAAAACAGGATTTTTGCAAAGTTGAATAGCAAATTGACTATCAGAAAATACAACCACATTTTTATCAAGAAAACTAATTTCAGATATAAGGCTCCTAAGCCAAATAGCTTCTTTAAATGCTTCAGTGGCAGCAACATACTCAGATTTAGTAGTAGATAAAACAACAATGGGTTGTAGTTGGGATTTCCAACTTATGCAAGAGCCACACAAAGTAAACACATAGGAAGTGGTAGATTTTCTATTATCTCTATCAATTGCATAATTGGAATCTACATAGCCAACTAGTTTAACACCTTCAGAACACTTAGAGAAGGTTAATCCTATATCCACAGAGGATTTTAAATATCTTAAAAGCCATTTCAAAGCATTCTAAACAGGCATACCACGATTTGACATATATCTACTCAAGCAACTAACCACATATGCAATGTCAGGCCTAGTACTAACCATGAGATACATGACCAATCCTATAGCATTCGAATATGGCACCTTTTTCATATCATTTATTTTAGTTTTAGTCTTGGAGGACTGATCCTTACTTAACACAAAATGGGAAGCAAGAGGCACATTCACAGATTTGGCATCAGACATAGCGAATTTACTCAAAAGTTTTTCGACATATGAACTTTGGTTTAAAACTAGAGTAGATTTGTTTTTGTCCCTAATAATGTTCATGCCTAGGATTCTTTTAGCATCACCTAAGTCTTTCATGTCAAAATTTTACATTTTTGAACATGCTCAATAGACTTCAAACAAGGACTAACAATCAACATGTCATCCACATAAATTAAAAGAAATACAGGCACAAAGTATATATTCTTATAATACAGGCAATGATCAGCAGAACTCCTTTTAAACTTTAAAGATTGTATACATTTATCAAATCTAATATTCTATTGCCTAGGTGATTGTTTTAAACCATACAAAGATTTTTTTAACAAACACACATGATCAGGCAATTTAGGGTCCACAAAGCCCTCAGGTTGGTGCATATAAATATTTTTATCAAGATCACCATGCAAGAAAGCAGTAGTTATATCCATTTGTTTTAATTCCCAATTAAAATGAGCAACTAAAACAAGCATAATTCTAACAGTAGTGAATTTGACAACAGAAGCAAAAATTTTAGCATAATCAATTCCCTCCTTTTGAGTAAATCTCTTAGCTACTAACCTAGCCTTAAACCTAACACTTTCAAATTCTTGTTTCACCTTAAACAACCACTTACAGTCCACTACAGAACAACTAGCAGGTTTAGGAACAAGTTTCCATGTTTGGTTAATTTTAGGGATTCCATCTCACTCTTCATAGCACTAATCCATTCTTCAGAATATTTTGACCTTAATGCTTCTCTATAAGTCTTAGGTTCATTGCACTCAAGGGATTCAAACACATTAAAGGCAAATTGAGACATATTACAATCAGTCAAATTGTAATATCTATACCTTTCATGTTTCCTAATGGTTCTTTTATTTCTATCCCTAGTGAGTTGATAATCATTCAAATCATACATGTTATCTATTTCCTACATATCATACTCCACCTCATTAGAAATAATCTTATCTTGATTTTCAATAATTATATCATTCAATTTTTCTTCAGGAGGTGATTCAGGTTGATTAATAATAGGCATTTGCTCCACCTCATTTGGAGCATCATTTTCAGGAATAGGGACAGGTAAAGGAAAACAAGAAAATTCATTTTTATTAAAAACAACATATCTACTTATCACTACCTTAAACCCCGGTTCACTCTTATTCCAAAGCCTATAACGTTTTACCCCTTCAGGGTATCCTAAGAAAACATATTTCTTAGATCTAGATTCTAACTTATCAATCCTTTGATGCACATAGCTAGCACATCCAAAAATTCTCAAATTATTTAAATCAAGAGGTTTGCCCGTGAACACAAGTTCAGGGCATTTCCCTCCTAAGGGAACAGAAGGAGACATGTTAATTAAATAGGCGGCAGTACAAACAACTTCTCCTCAGAAATTCTTAGAGAGCCCAGATGTGGCCAACATAGCCCTCACCCTCTCTAAGAGAGTTCCATTCATCTTTTCAGCAACCCCATTTTGCTCGGGTGTGTAGGGAACAGATTTATGCCTTTTAATACCCCAAGTAGTACACAAATCATTCAATTGTTTGTTACAAAACTCAAGACCATTGTCTGTCCTAAGAGTTTTAATTTTCTTTCCCGTTTGGTTTTCAATCATAATTTTTCAGTTTTTAAATTTATCAAAAACTTCAGATTTTTGTTTCATGAGTAAAACCCAAACTTTCCTAGAATAATCATCAATTATGGAAATAAAATATTGGTTCCCTTCATGCGTATGCACACTAAAGGGACCCCACATATCAGCATGCAAATATTCAAGTACATCAGTGTACTTAGACTGATTAGGAAAAGAAGAAATAGGAAAACTAAGCCTATGTTGTTTTCCCAGCATACAAGATTCACAGAAAGGGATGAGGGATATTTTATCACTACCAAAGTGACCTCATTTATGCAAAATTTCTAATCTTTTATTACTCATGTGACCTAATCTATTATGCCATAAAACAGATTATCACCTATCACAGAGTTAACAGAATCAAGCACAGGTTCAACATGACAAACATACAAGTTATTTTGTTTTTCAGCAGTAAAAATAACAAGAGACCCTTTTAGAATTTTCATAACCCCTTTACCCTATTTTCCCTCCAAACCATCATTTTCTAGAGATGCACAAGAAATCAAGTTATAACGTAAATCAAGAACATGCCTAACATCCTTCAAAGTAAACACAGAACCAGAAGAAAACCTAAGGCATACATCATCAGTTCCTAAAACATTGCATTTTTTCATTTTCCATTAACACAAAGCCATTCTCTATTTTCTTGTAGTTTGAGAACAATATTTTAAAAGGAGTCATATGAAAAGTACAACCAGAGTCTACTAACCAATATGATTTACACAAAGAATCAGATAACACAGAGTTCAAATACGCATAATCACAAAGATTATTAATTATGAAAATTTCACCCATTTTGCCCTCACAGACAACCATATTAGCATGATCATTTTGCTGTTTTTTCTTAGGCTTAGGACAATCTTTAATAAAGTGACCAGTTTTATGACAATTATAGCATTTTTTAACTTTAAACCTGGACTTAGATCTACCCCTTCCATTTTTAAATTTTTTCTTACTTGATTCCCCATTACTAGCATTCTTTTGGTTATTAGACCTATTCTGAGGCCTACCCCTCACATGCATAACCTCACCAGAATTTTTATTTTTTCCAGAATGTTTTAAATCTAATTCCTTACTCTTAAGACTATTGACCACAATGTCAAGGGTAACCTCATATGTACCATATTTAATAGCAGATTTCACATCACTATATGAGTCAGGAATAACATTTAGAAGGGCAATAGGAGTATAGTCGTCTATATGTTTATCAACAGTTAATTTAATATCTGAAATAAGTTTTGTGAAAACATCTAGGTTCTCCTCAATGTCTTTAGACATATCCAATCTAAATTTGAAAAAAAATTCAAGTAAAAACATTTTACTGGGCAAAGAGGTTTTAGTATAGAGTTCTTCAAGTTTATCCCAAAGGGTTTTAGCAGATTCTAAAATTCTAACTTTTCTAAATACAGAGTCAGATAAGTTATTTGTGGAACAAGCATTTTCGTTCATTTAGCCCTTTTTTCTTTAGTGTCAGAAGTCAAATAAGTCTGACCAACAGCCCTAAATGACTTCTATTGAATTAAAATGTATTTTATTTTTTGTTTTCATATGCTAAAATCAGATTTTTCGCTGAACGGAACCATACCATATTGATTAGCAGCAGACATTCTTCACATAGAAAAACAAATAACAACTAGTACGAACAAATCTGATTTTGGTAATTATCCGGCTCAAAACGTGTGAAGCAACTAGCACGAACAAATGAGAAGAACGATAAACACAAAGTTCTTATTTCAATCTCTTTGTTCTTTCACACGAGCACAAACAATAACTGAAAGATTTTTCAAAAACATAAAATGCAAAATATAGCTGGAAAAATTTCAAAA
Organism: Asparagus kiusianus; assembly: GCA_022839385.1. Classification (NCBI taxonomy): domain Eukaryota; kingdom Viridiplantae; phylum Streptophyta; class Magnoliopsida; order Asparagales; family Asparagaceae; genus Asparagus; species Asparagus kiusianus. The sequence continues at coordinate 658,433 of BQKN01066772.1, forward strand.
TTTATCAGGTTCAAAGTGTGCAAAGCAACTAGCACGAACAAAATAGGAATAACGATGAGCACGAAGCTCGGGTTCAAACCCTTCGTTCTTTCGCACAAGCACAAACAAATTTCAACTTCATTAGTTAAACGCGGCGAAATAAAACCAGAGATTTAAACGCAGTGAAAAGAAAATATTGATAACCACAACCACTGAATATTGTAGGGTTTTTCGTCAATATACCTGAGCGAAACCCTAGGAGAGGGTTTCGACCTTACCCACTTTCTCGGCAGTCTGGCGGCGGTCCAGTGGCGATCTGATTTTGGCAGTTCGGCGGCGGTCCAGTAGCTTGAACGACGATGACTCAACGAGGCCCTGCAATGGCGATCGACGTTTTTGATCGGTGACGACTCAACGAGGCTCTGATACCACTGTAGAGTTTTGATGTCGTCGTTGTTTAGCTCAGAAGCCTGAATCTTCAGTCCTCATTTCCCTCTTGTGCACCACCAGGACAAGAGGGGAGCTCACCACACTTCTTCTCTTTGATCACTCACAAAGGGTGAAGGGATCGCACAAAGAGATGGACGGGAAAAGCTCACAGAAGGGGAGAGGATCGCACAAAGCTCTCAGAGCACAAAGCCACTGTTTTTCTTCTGTCTCCTTGAGAACAACCACTTCAGGTTATAAAGGGGGCAGCCAACCTAGGGTTAAGCAACAAGGAGAAAGAGGATCAAAGAGATGGGCTAGGGCAAGTAAGATGGGGAGCTGGGCCTTTTGGTAACCGGTCAGAATTTGGGCAAACAAAATAGCAACAGATGCAAATATTATATAAATTTCATTTGTAAACTTTAGTACTAAACCAATTTTGCAGTGAACATATGAACAATCTGCTGGCTACTTCTGTTATCATGTTGTGCATACCTAGATATTTTTTATGACTTCTGCATATACCTTGCTGTTCTTTTCGGTGCCTTCACAAGGAGAAGACATACACAAAGCTTATCATCATCCAACAAAATCACTGTAATATGATTTTCCACTCAAAATATGTCTGCCTATGAGAATTACTGTAATAATTTGGCTGTGTGCTCACTTGTTAACTTATAGCTGCCTTTTCAAATTTGTAGTTTACATTGTTCTTTACAGATCAACTACTCATCTTAACACATTGGTCAACATTTTGAGATAGCAGATGATCCCACAGGTACACGAACTGTATTCCTAGTGAATTATTGAATTATCTCGTATAAAAATAAAATGCAGAACTCTTTTGTATTGTTGGTTTAATTGCAGCTCTTTTTCCAATTGCACTGCAAGATGATTTTGTACTCTTGCCTATATGGAAACTTCGTAGCCTAGTCTTTTCCCTTTCCCTTTTTTTTTTAATTAAGTATAAAGTACTAATCTCGTCCCTTTTTCCTCTCCCTCAAAACATTTGTAGAAACAGAAGTATGTTCATTTTACCATTTCTTTTAATCAAAATCGCGCGCATGTTTTTAGATATCAGACACATGCTTCGAGCTTTCTCGTGCATCACTTTGCCTGTGTTCTACATAAATTAGTTTTCTTTTTAAAACTTAAATTATTTTTTAGCAGTAATGAGTTTTTAACTTTGCAATAGTCCTTTAGTTTACGTCTCTAGGATTACTTCTTATTTACTTGCTGTTTTCTGCAGTTATCTGTGCAGTTACAAGCAGTTCCAACAACAACAACAAGGTCTTTTCTCCCAAATATTGTTGTGCGCTTCGAGCTTAAATTTAGTGATGTGTATGTGTGACTTGGTATAATCTTCTTTCTAGCGTTTCATAAGTTTTAAATCCTTGCTTTATCGATAATGCGGCAACGTCTTCGGAAAATATCAAGAGTTAACTGCATGATGAAAGGACAAGTGTGTTGTTTATTATGTTGAAACTAAAACAAATTGATCTGTGAAGAGAACGGGGTGTCATGGAACCAATTCGTCTAGAGTTTGCTCATCTTTGTATTTCCCCAGTTCTCAATACAGTTAATTGCGACATACCTCATGTGGTGTCAGTGTTTTGAACTTACCATCATCTAGTTTTATTTGTTGCGGATAGAACCCTTGAGTCGAATATTTTGACTATTTTAACGGAGAATTGGTTTTCTAGACACATAGACCCCCTGAGGGTAAAAGAGTCAAAAAATTTATTCACTTAGAGGGTCTATCTGCGATAACCAAACTCGAGGGATGTAACCCATAGTAAGAACAAATAAAGTGAAAATTTGAGGAGGTTCGCTCTGCACCGATAAACTGTTTTTAGTTTGTAATTATAAACTAGCCGAACCAAAATAGATTATTCTTAATTCTCTAAAAAGCTAACTTTTATGTAATATGCGGTATTTTTGTCTTTAGGTGCTTCACGGGAATCACAACATTTGCAAACACAGTACATGGTATGTTTCTACTGATAAATCATCTGGACCTCCTTATATGTGTTTGAAAAAACACAGAAGAAAGTAAAGAGATGAGTTTCTTTGAGGGGGGCTTCGGTAATGGGTAAGGGGGTTTGATTCTCTGTTGTGTTCTGCAAGTAGAACACACAACTATATATGTAGGCAAAAAACCCATCATCTCCACCACCCTCCAAACTGCCTCTGAGAGATTTTCTCTCAACAAACCTCATTTCCCACGTTTTTCTCAACTGAGAAACGTTGATTTGGTCACGCAAGAGCAAGTCAAAGTTACATCTCCCACTTGACCAAATCAACCAAGTGACATACCTCCCACTATCCGTGAGATCAGATGCTTCTTCTTACCATTACTCTCACTATTCATAGAGAGTAACTCTTATTTCATTATTCATAAAATTTTACTTGGACTTATTTATTCCTCAGTCCCATCAAACTTACATGTTTGATAAAAGATTCCGTTGATATTCTTTTTATCAAAGGATCAACAATCATATCTGTAGTAGGGATATAAGCCACTTTGACTTCTCCCTTTTCTACAATATCTCAAATATAGTGATACTGGATCTCAATGTGTTTTCCTTTAGAGCTATTCGCGCCATTATTGATTAAGCTAATTACTGCTTGATTATCATAATAAATATCAATAGGTCCTTTTAACAATTTGAGATCTAGATCAATAAAAAACCGTCTTATCCATACAGCATGTGTAGTTGTCATACTGCAAGCTATATATTCAGTTTATTACGTATATCTAGCAACACACCCTTGTTTCTTGCTACTCCAAGAAACAACTCCTCCTCCAAAGATGAATAAGTGTCCCGAAGTGGATTTTCCATCATCTTTATCACCTCCGAAATCAGCATCAGAATAACCGAGGAGATCAAGCGAATCGGCTTGATAAACTAATCTATGAGTCAATGTACCTCTGATATACTTCATAATCATTTTAACAGCTTCCTAATGTGCTGGTGTTGTATTACTTTGATATTGACTGACTAGACTTACAGCATAAGCTATATAAGGTCTGGTGCACAACATTGCATACATTAAGCTTCTAATTGCTTGAGCATGAGGAACATCTAATGGCTTTTGTCCCTCTCCAGGGCTTTGCTCTTTACATAATCTCTTTCCCATGACCAACGGAGTTGGCGTCGGTTTGGAATTCTCCATTCCAAACCTTTTAAGAACCGATCTTAAATATTTTTCTTGCTTTAAACTTAGCATTCTAGACTTTCTATCTCGAATTATTTGAATTCCAAGAATATATGATGCATCTCCCATGTCTTTCATCTCAAACATTTTCGCTAAGATCTGCCTTGATTTTATTCAACATTTCTATGTCATTTCCTCCAGCAAGCAATATATCATCCACATATAAGGATATTATAGTAAATTTGCTCCCACTTTTCAAGACATATACATAATTATCTAATTTATTTTGAATAAAACCAAGTTTAGTGACTGCATCATGAAATTTGAGATATCATTGTCTAGAAGACTGTTTTAGACCGTATAGAGATTTTATTAATTTGTAAACTTTATGTTCCTGTCCTTTCACCTGAAAACCTTCATGTTGTTGCGTATAGATCGCTTCCTTCAACTCTTTGTTAAGGAATACAGTTTTAAAATCCATTTGGAATAACTCCAAATCAAGATATGCAACAATCACCAAAATTATTCTAATTGATGCAAATTGGGAGAATACGTCTCCTAAAAATCTATTCATGCCTTCTGGTCGTAACCCTTGGTAACTAACCATGCTTTGAATTTATCAATAGATCCATCAACATGATATTTTTTAAACACCCATTTGCATCCCATGGCTTTTCTATTTTCTGGTAGATCACATAACTCTCATACCTTATTCTTTTCTATAGAAATCAAGTTCTTCTCTTATGGATTCTAGCCATAAAGCTGATTCATGCGATTTCATCGTATTAGAAAAGATTAAGGGATCTTTTTCTTCTATATTTATATCTACCGAGAAACATGATGGCTCACATGAATATAAATAGTAATCATCCATCTATGAAGGTTGTGTTATTGGCCTTTTGTTGCCTACAACCGATTGATGAGGTATATTATTTTTCATAGGTATTTCATCATTTTTAAGGTTAGGTTCATTCACAATATCAGGGTCATTAGTGGGAACAACACCATAATAATCATCATCTATTACAGTTAGAGGTTTTGTTTCCTCTTGAACTTGATCCTCTTCCTTTAGGTTCTCTAGAAATGTAGCATCTCTGCTTTCAATGACCATTTTTTTATTGTAGAACTTATAACCTTTTGACTTTTCTGAATGCCCTATGAATCTATACTTTACTGTTTTAAATTCTAATTTATCTCTAAGTTGATACGGAATGAGAACATGAGCTATAGATCCTCACTTTCTGAGATGACTCAGATTAGGTTTTCTTCCATTCCCTAATTCATAAGGTGTAGATACAACTAATTTGGTAGGAATTCTATTTAAAATATAGTTTGCACTTAACAATGTTTCTCCCCAAAATTTTTTAGAGATTACCAGAATGAGACAATATGCATCTAACTACATTCAGTAATGTTCTATTTTTTATTTCAGCAACACCATTCGTTGTGGTGTATATGACATTGTTGTATACCTTTTAATTCTATGCTGAATACAATAACTCTCAAATTCATTAGAGTTATATACCCCACCTCTATCAGTTCTTAAAATTTTGATTTTCATTCCAAGTTGGTTTTCAACTTCTGTCTTATATCTCTTAAAGCAGTCAAGAGCTTCTAATTTTCTAGATATAAGATAGACATGTACAAACTTGGAATAATCATATATAAAAGTAATAAAATATTCTTTATTACTATGAGTTTTGACACTTAGGGGACCGCAAATATCCGAGCGTATCAACCCTAAAAATTCATTGGCTCTTTGTCGCCAATAAAAGATTTTTTAGACATTTTACCAGTTAAACAATATTCACATGGTAATAATTGAATATTAAATAGTGCAAGAAGTAAGTTCATTCTGATAATTTCTTTTATTTTTGAAATACTAACATATCCTAGTCTAGCATGCCACAATTCAGACTCTAAAATATAACAGGACAAGTAGTTCAAATTCAAAATTTTATTATCAGAATTATTATAAACTACTGGAAGAATGCACAATTCATGCTCGGGCACATATTTTCCCATAGTATATATTTTATTATTTTTGCCTATAGAAACTCAGTTATTGTAGAACCTAACTTCTAGTCCTCTCTTCATCAAGCTGGAAACAAAGATCAGATTACGCCGAATTCCTGGTGCATAGAACACATCTTTGAGGACAAGAATATTGTCCCCAAGATCCAATCTATACAAACCAATACCTTCTACATCGAGATAAGTATTATTTTCCATATAGATTATTTGTTCTCCTTTCTTTAGCTCGATGAATTCTGTGACTCCATTCTTGTTTTTTGCAATATGTCCAGTCGCACTGGAGCCGATCCACCAACCGCTGATATCCGTCATCACAGCATTGCATTAATTCTCTTTTGCTAGTATCCCCTTGTTCTGGATGCTTATAGCCTCCCTTATTCTCCTGTTTTTCACCTTGCTGGCAATTAGGCTTGAAATGTCCAAACTTTCCATAATTGTAGCAGGCTCTGCGGGTTACTTTCTTTCTCTTGAGCTGCAGTGATTTCGGTCCTCGTGGTTGTGCTTTACTAGGACCAGGGTTTTTATAGCTTCCAGCATTATACCTCTGGCGGACATAATTCAGCTCTTGTTATACCATATTCAGTTCTGGTTCTTTCCTACTAGCTATTAAGTCATGTTCTATCGCTAGGTGCATAGGAAGATCAATGACAGATTTAATGACATGGTTCATTCTTAATGTGGTGGCAGCCACAACAAGGGAAGGGGGTAGACTATTCAAAATAGTTGTCACTTATATTTTTTTTAGGGATTTCGGTCCTAGCAATGGATAAGTCCTTAGCCATGACAATCATCTTATTTATATGCTCTACAATATTGTCTTCCTCTTGCATACGTCAAGAATTATATTTATGCAAGAGGAGTTGAATGTTAACTTCAGATGTGGTGTCGTTTTTCTCTTGTATAGCATGCCACATGTCCATGAAAGTTTTATAAGTTTCAAAAACTTTGATTAAGTTATCTTCCATGAACATGAGCATAAAGCTTTTTGCCTTTTTGTCTTTCGACTTTCACTATTCAAACCGTTTCTTGTCTTTAGGTGTTGATTTATTAGTAAGAGTTGGAACAATGGTTTCGACTACATCATCGATATTATCATGAATAAAAACATATCCTATTTTTCTATGTCACATATCAAAATTACTGTCATTAAATTTGTTAAAATTTTCTAGTTCTGATAGAACGAGTTTACTGGCCATTCGATAAAGAACTAAAACTGAAATCTAATTTTGAAATATGTATAAGGTTGGTATATAGACAGTTATACTAAAAATAAAGTTAGATAAAAATAATAATAATAAATTAAAAGAAGCTGACCGTTTCGAGTTGAGAAAGGAAACTGCAATTCGAGAGAGATCGTCACCTAGTGGTGTTGAATGGATAAGTATTTGTCGAAGTCGGCTCTGACTGGATCCAGAGGTGATCTGCTGTTGTCGTTGAGTTGCACCTGATAGGATTTGCAAAGAATTGTCCGGACAACTACAACTGATTGAAAGCGGATTCTGAATTGTGTAAGGGATAAAGTGAATTTTTTTAACAAGAAATGGCTCTGACTTGCCCCTGAATGCTAATATTTATCCCTTTATGGACCTACCAACACTTCACCCAAAAAAAATCTCCTCTCTTTCTCAAAATCAAATCAACCCAGATCTGACCGATCTCCCCAAAACCCTCTCTTGAAACCTAACTCGGCGGCCAAGCTGTGAGATCGATGAAGAAATGGAGGAGGTTAGATAGCAGCAGAGTCGTCAAAGTCGCAGCAGGGTCGTCATCGGCGCCGTCAATCGCAGTAGGGTCGTCGATCGAGGCAGAGTCGTTGTCGTCGCAGTCGAACGAAACAGCCGTCAAACGAAGCAGTCGTCGTCGATCGCAGCAACTGTCGAGCAATCGTAGCAGTCGTCATCGACAATCAACGCAGAGCTCGAGGTGGCCGATCGACGCAGAGCTCTGGTACAGTGTTTGAAAAAACAAAGAAGAAATGAAAGAGATGGGTTTCTTTGAGGGGGCTCCGGTAATGGGTAAGGGGGTTTGATTCTCTGTTGTATTCTGCAAGTAGAACTACTATATATGTAGGCTAAAACCCCATCATCTCCACCCCCTCAAAACTGCCTCTGAGAGATTTTCACTCAACAAACCTCATTTCCCATGTTTTCCACTGTTTTTCTCAGTTGAGAAACGTTGATTTGGTCACACAAGACCAAGTCAAAGTTACATTTGACACCTTGGAATTACAGTCTATCAAAATTCTCTCTACATCTAATCAAACAAACACTTCCACATCTAATTTCTTTGAACAAAACAAAAAAAGCTGAAGTGTACATTTTTGTTCCATATTAATATAAATTGTATGAAATATTGCAAACTACGAAGCAAGAACCTGATCAATTATGTAAGGGATTTGGACCCTGCGGCACAAATCTCTTCGACACCCCATATAATGGATCAAGATCATCTTCATCTTGTTTATGTAATGAAGGTATATTTGAGGAGTATCCCGTGAACAAGGAAGGCTCGCCCTTACACTTTCTCTCAGCGACTCTTCGGCCGTGGCTGAGACTAGGAATTTGCCCTGCCAGCAGCAATACCAGGAGAAAGAAGAACAAAGTTGGTAGCTGTAGTTTTTGAAATTTCATGGTAAGATTGTGTGGAAGAAAATGAGATTAAGGCAGAAGAGAAAAAGAGGGGAGGAGCCTATTAATATGGGTCCAATTTCTTGATCATTAGCATGTTCCTGTATCCTCTATTGCCTTTTAAACTACCTCAATTTATTGTATTTCCTCTGTGGTTAGCTGGAAATTTTTGGGGTGGTCTTGTGATGGCTTTCTTAATTCAATGAGGGAAGTTGGGAGGGGAGGCCATTGTCATAGTTTATATGGGTGTTGACTTGCACGTAGGCTGCAGATTCTCCATTTATCACCATTTTGGCTATTATGAATAGGGATGCCTTAAAATATTCGTATCCGAGAAGATAGTTGTATTCATATACATTGCGTGTAGATACAGTTACTAAAATTTATAACCGATAGGGTATGGTTACGGATGTGGCTATGTAGTAAATATCCAGATTCATATCTGAAATATTCGAATATATATTGGTCATATTGTTGCAAAAGTTTTAATCTTTAAATTAGAAAATTTGAGGTTCATTTTGATGATCAAGATATCTATCTTAGCTTTTTAGATGTAACGAACATATTAATGAACTCTCATCTCATAAGAACTACATTTTTTTTTCAATACTATCTAGTTTTGTCATTTCCATTTTGTATCCGCGTGTATATCCGCTTATATATCCGTGTGCATATTCGTATCCGTATCTAATTTTAGCGGATATGGATATGAATTTTCCTTATGCCCTGTTTGGATGGAGGGTAGAGAGTGGGAGGGGAAGAGAAATGAGGCTTTCACCTTGTTTGTGAGTTTTTTTAAAGAGGGTAGAGAGGGGGAAGGAAGGGGAAAGGAGGTTAAAATTGATTGGTTTTCTTTCCCCCCCGATTTGGGCGGTAGAGGAGGGTAAAGGAGGGTAAATGGGTGTAATGACATTCTTACCCCCATCAAAATAAATAGAAGGGCTGATGTGTTATTAGTATAAAGTCATTTATGTAAATTTACATATATTTACTTCCTTTCACCTTCATTCACCTTACTCAACTCCCAAACAACATATTACAATTCTCTTCCCTTCTCTTCCCTTCCCTTCCCGTTGTTTACCTTTCCTTTCCTTCCCTTAGTAAACTCCCAAACACACCATTACCGAGATGTATCCGTATCCGTGTTCATGATTGTTAAACGTATTACAGCTATGTTAAGTATCATATCCGAGGCATATCCGGACCGAAATGCACCCCTACTTATGAAGGTTCTCGGAGTATTTGTGCATTATTTTAGTATATATAGTTGCCATTGTCCTCAGTTATTGGCTTGGTAGATCCTAGAGTTTGCCTCGTGAAAGTAGAATATTTTTACATGGTCTTATCAGAGTAGATCATTGGTACAGTGAAGTCTTGTGGAAAAAAAGCTGGAATAAATTTCAGTGGGACGAGGGTTTTGTGCTCCAACTTTTTTAACTTTTGATTTATCTTTTTTTAACGATTCGTGTTGGTATGTGATATACATCAAGACAAAGATAGACTTAGTGTGTATCATACACCAACCCGAATATCAAAGAGTGGTGTTAGGGGCACACCCCCCACCACACCACCAACCACACCCCCTCTCCCATCGTCACAGTAAACCAGGCCTCACATGGGATTTTAAAATTTTTAAAATCCCATGTGGGGCCCGGTTTACTGTGATGATGGGAGAGAGGGGTGTGGTTGGTGGTGTGTTAGGGGGTGTGCCCCTAACATTATTTAATATCAAAGCAGATCCAAAGCTAGCGGTCTACTTGAGTTTATTCTAGTCTTCCCCCCCCCCCCCCCCCCCCACCCCCATATTCCCTTATACTAAAATTGTGTGAATTACTAAAACTTTGTTGAATTATTGGTGATGTTAGTAGAGTGTTAGCTACTGCCATCATCCTATGAAGGAAACAGTTGATATGAAAGAACGGATTGATAAGGCTGCTGGCTATAGTGGGTTCCATAGGGTTCAAACCATTATTGGAAGATGCATTGTGAATTTTTTTAGGATAGGGGCTGTTTAGTTCTACCAAATTTTTAGGAATCCTGTAGTTTTGAAACAAAAAGTAGGTTTTTTGACATTATAGAATTTTAAAACTGTCATTTGGTTCAATTTTTTTTAAGAATACATTTCTTAAAAATTGACATGACAGCCTACTTTATGGAAAGCCCAAATCCTCTTTTTAAGCTCGGAAATTGGCTAGAAATCTGACAACTCGTTGATAACTCATCATTTACTCTCACAACTCCCTAAATTATTTGGCAATGAAACAAACATGAGTTTTGGATATGCTTTCATATTCTTCACTTCATCATTCCATACCAAACATAAGTTATGGATTCCTTTGAGATTCACAAATTTTTTTAGAAATGGTTATTTGCCTTGGAATCCATTTTTATTATTTTATGGAATGAACCAAACAGCCCCTTAATAGTCCAACAACTATCTTATTATTGTAGTAATTCATCATTAGCATATATTTGAATGTAACGTTATTGTTCAATTTTGAGATTCAAGCTTTCTATATCATTGTTTTTCTTTCCATTGTGTTTGCTTGTGACTAATATACTATGCTCTCAGTTGCAATGTATGTTGTCATTGCCACCTTGTTGCTATATATTAAATGTGTTTAAGTTATGTTCAATTTATGTAAGGTACAACTAAAGTTATGAAGTTATGAATTTTGTTATGGTTAATAATCAACTAATCTTATTTTCTATTTTTTCCAACTGAATATGGATATATATATATAGCATATCTATATGCTTGAGTATAACCCTCTCATGTTAACTTTGAGAGTATTCTACATTTTTTACTTGATTTCCCTTGTTTCTCTATGTGATTCAAGCAGTGTATAATATTTTACACTCAGTTTTAATGTGTGTTGCCATTCATTTCTATGAATCAAGATTTCAACCTTGCCGCCAATTGTTAAAACTTCATATCATAGAGAATTTAACCATCTATTTCTTTTATTTTATTTTTTTGAGCGAAAAACAAGGGTTGAAACCCCGTTCATTAAAATACCAAAAATACAAAAGATTGTTTAATTACAAAAGTTAAGACATGAACTGTGTCTAACGTGTTGTAATATAGAAAATAGATTTCTACTAGTAGTGATGTATAACTTTCTTCTTCCAAAGATCCGTGAAGTTGAAGAGAGGGCCTTGCCGTCATTCAACGTTGACACAGATATTTGGAAGAACCAAAGCCAGCCATACATGTGCGTAGTAGAAATTAAACTTTCTATAATCAACATGAAGAAAGATAACTAAACAAGTATATACACAAAAGAAAGAGACTAACAGAATGATGTTCTAGAACATATCCTCCTGCCTCAAACACTTGCTCTAGATATTGGTAGTTCCTCTAACCGAGCTGATAGAGCCCTTGCCGCAGCACCTCTTCCATTCCCTGACCAAGCATACAAT
>BQKN01066772.1:684531-697176 GCA_022839385.1 Asparagus kiusianus
TCAACTCGTCCAGAGTTTTAAAACTTGCTTTGCAAGTTCTTCTAAACACGGTCAGAGTTTTAAGACTTGCCACGCAAGTTCTCCACAGCGTCAAACCGTGAGGAGAAGATATCGTTCCAGTGAATCAAGACATTCGGATCATCAACGGAGAGCAAACTCGACGCGAGCATTCGAGGGAGGCACTCCATCGCTACCAAGAAGAACCCAGTTTTAAACAAAGGGGAGAATCAAATTCATTCTCCTCTTTTTTGTAATCGGAATCCAAATTGTAATCGATTTTGAGAGAATACAAGTCAAATTTTCTTTCATTGTCTTTTTACATCAAATTTCCAACAAACAAAAGATGGCGACTCCGCTGGGGACTAGCTTCTCTGACGAAGAAGTGGTGGCGCAATCCGATGTTCATCTCACTGGAACAACCGTTGAAACTCTCGTGGTCGAGTTTGATCAAGCCAAGTATGAAGAGTTACTCTCCCTCGGATCCCTTAGCCCCAAGGCTATGCGCAAGATCCGTAAAGTCTTCAAGAAGATTAAAGCTCCAATTGTTGCTCCTAAGACGAAGGAAGCCCTCTCCTTTAGCCGAGATTGCTTGAGCAGCCCCTCCTCCGAAGGAGTGGGCTCAGTTTATGCCAAACGCACCCCTCAGCGGCGCGTTGTGCAATCAAAACGCAGCCTTCAGAGGTGCGTTTTAACATCAAAACGCAGACCTCAAAACTGTGTTGATCTGGCAGAACGCAACTCTCAAGAGTGCGTCCCAGAATCAAAACGCAGCCTTCAGGGCTGTGTTCCACAAACCGAACGCAATTCTCAGGAGTGCGTTCAAGATCCAAAACGCAGACTTACGAACTGCGTTAACCAACAAAAACGCAACCGGCAAAGATGCGTTTCATCAACAAAACGCAGACTTCGGTCTAGCGTTGGTAAAATAGAACACGACCCTCGTGTTCCTTCTTCAGAACACGATGTGATTTGTCGTGTGCAAAAAGATCAACGTGGATTCAAGATCCATGTTAAACGAGAATCAGTCCCGCCTACTGAGAGGCAGGGGGTTCCATCTCTAACCTCACATTCTGTGAGAAAATCTCCCCAGGTATCTGACTTAAGGGAGCTACCTTCAAGGGAAAGACCGGTGCAACAGGTCACTCATTCATATCAATGTGAGTGGCTTATTTCTGCGGTCCTCTTAGAATGCCAATGTTGTGCTTTTGTGCCTAGGCAATCAGTGTTCAACTGATTGACGGGCGTTGCTCAACCAAGCAAGCGATGACGTCATTACAAGAAGAAGTCTTCAGAGACTGAGTATCCTAGAGTCACTATCAATGTGATCGGCAGAGGGATAGCCTCAGGTCTTAGTTCCGATGACTCTGAGACAAGTCGTTCACCGACCGTCAGAGAAATCGCTTATGAGTTTGAAGGAGCTCTTGAATCATTTTGGAAGGCTTTTATTGAAGCCTTTGAGATTATTCGGCCTTGGCTTATTAACCAAACTTTCGGTTTAAATCAACTCTTTCATAGAGTTTCAAACTCGATCTGAGTTATTAACTCGTCCAGAGTTTTAAAACTTGCTTTGCAAGTTCTTCTAAACTCGGTCAGAGTTTTAAGACTTGCCACGCAAGTTCTCCACAGCATCAAACCGTGAGGAGATGATATCGTTCCAGTGAATCAAGACATTCGGATCGTCAACGGAGAGCAAACTCGACGCGAGCATTCGAGGGAGGCACTCCATCGCTACCAAGAAGAACCCAGTTTTAAACAAAGGGGAGAATCAAATTCATTCTCCTCTTTTTTGTAATCGGAATCCAAATTGTAATTGATTTTGAGAGAATACAAGTCAAATTTTCTTTCATTGTCTTTTTACATCAAATTTCCAACAAACACGATCAAAAGTCAACGCTAGGCGATTCAAAACCCTAGGGTCAATGCCGGTCAATACGTAACCCTAGGTCAATACCAGTCAACACGTTGCGATCAAGAAGTCAACGTACGACGTTCAAAATCCTAGGGTCAACGACGGTCAACGCGTAACCCTAGGTCAACGCCAGTCAACGCGTTGTGATCGAAAAGTCAACATACAACGTTCAAAACCCTAGGGTCAACGCTGGTCAACGCGTAACCCTAGGTCAACACCAATCAATGAGTTGCAATGAAAGAGCCGATGTGACGGAGATAGTCAAGTTCAAAGTCAACTCGACGACGCGAGCCAAACTCAACTCATCAGTTTTAGATTTGAGACTTCGACGATGGCCAGCCGATAAACGCAGCGCCGAAAGAACTTCAGCTATTATTCAAAGCATCGAATAGATTGAAAATCGAAGGAGTCAAGAATCGAAGCTAACTACAAGTCCTTTATGCCGACCGAAGGTTGGACCAATCACATCCAAAGTATTCCAGCCTCTTCTATAAAAGAAACGAGTCTGGAACGCTTTGGAGGGGGTATCTGTAGGCATCGAAAATTGCCTATAGGTCTCCACGAACAGCTCAGCGCTAAGAAAAGACGATGAATATCACTATCCAAGTCACAGAAGTTTGATTGATGTCGACGAACGCTTGAAGTGAATCAACGAACTACGTGAACTAACAGAATTTCGGAATAACAAGAGTACGAACTGATCGGGCACCTCGTGTCGTTCACAAACGGTGAAATACCCTTCATGTCTCATTTATTCCATAAATGGTTTAATCATTGGAGCTTATAGAACTCCTCGTCGGCTTTCCAATGCACTTTGAATCACTCAAATCCGACATCGGATGAAGAAGTTACGGCGGAAACAGACAAACGTACAAGTCGGAACCTCTCAGCCCGAACGAGACACCCCGAGGTGTCTCAGCACGAACGAGACACCCCAAGGTGTCTCGGCCAAGGCCGAGACACGGGTGTCTCGGCCTCGCTGAGACGCCCTGGGGTGTCTCCAGGCCTAAATTGAAGCTGTTGTGCGGTTTTAACCGCCCGGAACCCCTCTTGAGCCTATAAATACAGCCTTAGGCCCTCATTTTTCTGGATCTGGAAATCTCGAGCGTTGGCGAAGCCCTGCCGGATTGAAGATCAAAAGTATACGAATTTTAGAGGGGAGGAGGAGTAGAGATCGGATCGAGCTCGTCGGCATAAAGAAGAGAAGCTCGTCAGATCTGCAGTTCCCCGGGTCCGTTCCTTAAGATTATCCTGTTGCAATAATCTTAAAAAGAACAATTATCTCGCCATTGCCGAGATAAGCGCTACGGTTTCTCGATTCCTTCGTGAATCAACGAAGCTCTACCCGATTATTTAGCAATCAGATCTGATCGACGGTGGTCCACGGATATCAACATCCCCGTCACAGGCCAAGATCCCACGCAAGCAGAAGACCGATAAATGATCTCTGCGCTGTTTAAAGAGAATTGTACTTTTGTTTTGTTTTCATTATGTAAAGGTCTTATAAAAAGACTAATTTTTGTTTTCGTTGTAAACGTCTGAAGTTTGTAATGAATCCCGCAATGAAACAATCAATTTTCTCCGCAAACACAAGTATAAATGAACGCAAATGCAAGCTCAAACACAATCAAATGATCACGGAGTTCGGACCTTCCATCCTACGTCCCCGCTCCCCACTCCCGGCGAGAAATCCACTACACAACTGGGTTTTCAACGCTCACCCGAATAACGTATTACACCTCACAATATCGGTTTTCAACGCTCACCGATCAACGTTCACAATCTCACAATGTAACTATACTAACTACCACATCAAGTGTTGGTCTCTAGCCCGTATCTCTCTCAAGTGTTAGGAATTACAACCTCTCTCTAGGCATTACCACCTACCCCACTCCTCTTGGGATGACCCCATCTCTCACCACACACTCCTTTTGGTGTACTAGTGTATCTCAAAGTGAATCCTCACAATTTGGATCAATACAAATAAATTGTTCTCTATAATGGATGAGAACACAATGTAGGCTCACACTCAATATCACACAAACCCTATAACCCAAATTATACTATGAATGTAAATACAATAAGCTCAATAGGTTGTGTGTGAACAAAGAGTATCAATAAAAACAATTAAACTCAATTAAAATCTAGCTTATGGAAATTAGAAACAAAACAATAAACAACTAGAATTGAGTTTAAGGAGACTTCTCTATAGATAACAAGAGAGAGGGAGAAGAGTGAATGCTCAAACACCAAATTGATGATCTCCACTTGCTCTTGTGAAATTCTTTTCACAAACCGAAACTAGAAAATGTTTAAAAGATTCTTAAACAAACTTAACACAAACTTAAACTCTTTAAAACTTGTTTATAAATTCCCTTGGTTGATGAAAATAGTTATTACAATGGGGTATATATATGGTGGAAGAAACCAGCCCAAGAAAACCCCAAAAACCCATAAAAATTATTAAAATATACAAAATCTGGAAATAGCCGTTATTGTGCAACGGTCGGAATTATAAGTTGACTTATAGTCGATTTGGTATAAGTCGACTTGGTATAAAACGTAAGTCGACTTTCCAGATGAAAATAACACACAGAAATCAGCACATAAGTCGACTTGTAAAATGATATAAGTCGACTTGCTATAAGTCGACTTGCGATGTCTGATAAGTCGACTTGGCAGAGAAAAATTGCATTTCCAGATCATTTCATAAGTCGACTTATCAACCCTGATAAGTCGACTTATGAACATGCACAGACACTGTGCATGTTCAAAATCTGACTTTTAAACCTTGATGAAAAATAGCAAATAAAATCCAAAAATTATAAAATTTTGAGAAATATTTATGAACATGTTAATGAACATGTTACAAAAGGAATTTTTGGATTTTTACTTATTATTTGTAAAAACTTGTCATTTTACAAAAATATCCAAAACATGAAAAGTTGATATGAAATGAAATGTTTTGACATAAACCAAGTTTTGAAACTTTACAAATTGATTTTATAGACTTAATAGAAGATGTATATAATGATTGTTAAGTCCATAAACTAAGAACACAATATTTTTATAAATACAATAGAATATGAAACATATGAGTATGTATATGAATATATATTTGTTTCATATCTATGAAATCAAACCAAAACATATATGTATATATATAACTATATATATACAAAACCAAAAGGTGTATGTGTGTATATGATTGAGCTTAAAGTACTAACACACATAATATAAACCTAAACTAAATATACCCAAGCTTGATGAAGGTCTTCAATAAGCTTGACTTGGTACACTTACGGATGAACCTTGAACTTGTATCTTTAACTTGAATGTACATTGCTTCAACCACTATTTCCTTCCATCCTCCAATGGATATGATCGTGAAAGCTCTAGTCCATCCATCCTCCAACATATTGTTTGCCTAGAATAAATATAAAACACAAACACTAGACAAACAATATTAGTGGTAAATTATTTGTTAAATATCATCAAAACAAAAGGACCCAACAATCTCCCTCTTTTTGATGATGACAAACAATTTACAAAAAGACATATATGCATGAAAGGAAATGATTATACAATTTATAATTATCATGCATATAAACAAAAAGGATATACTCACAATATTTCTCCCTCTTTGACAACATCAAAAAGGGGAAAAAAAGAATGAAGAGAGCGAAAGCTCTCCCTACAAATAAGCACGGTGAGTATAAAACAAATATAAGGATTGCTCCCCCTATCAAAATGCCTTATGGAATATATGCCATAAAGACCAAGGCAAAAACATAGAAGTCATGTATAAAAAGATTTATGAAATCAAAAGAAAGAAAAACATGATAATCATGAAAAAAGTTTTCAAATGAAAACAAATCAACCAAATGAAATCATAAATCAAATTAAATCCATAAACACAAATTTTTCAAAACCAAGAAATGAAAAATAAAAACATTAAAAATCTTGGTTTAAAAAAATCAAAATGGTTTTGGTACCCAAACACTTGTGGTGCCCAAAGATTTAGGGACATGACCCCTATCATTTAAGCTCAAAGCCCTAGGGTTATGAACCCGTTTGGGCACATTTGGTGCACTAACACGGTCAAAACAATATTCGTTCAAATGACCCTTTCGATTGCATTTCGTGCAATAAAAAGAATAAAAAGATTTGTGTTGACCAAGTGAACGTGCACGGGAATTATTTGCAAATAAAGATTTTTCTTTTAAATTATTTTGCAAATGAGAAACATCATTAAACAAAGGTGGTTTACTTGAGAAATTTGGCAAGTTTGAACATTTTTTTAAATCATAACAAAACTTCACCAAATGGCCAAATCTACCACAAATATCACATTCAAATACTTGTGGTCTACTAGAAACATTTGGCAAACTAGATTTTCTTTTCAAATCAAAACAATACTTGGCCAAATGACCAAAACGATCACAATGATCACATCTTTACACATGAGCATTCTTATAATGAACAATAGTTGCATGTGTGTGTACATGTGATGAAGAAACTTGATGAGATGCACAAGGAGCATTGATATTTTTATGTATGTATGCATCATATCAAAATTTAGCTAAATGGCCTTTACGGCCGCAAATAGAGCAATTATAAACTTTGCTATATATGTGTGTATAATGGGTGGATGATTTTGATTTAGACTCAGCACACATATCCACAAGCTTCTTATGATTATCAATGCATGAAGTTAATGTTGAATCTAAAGATGATATGCGATTTTTGACAAGATTCAAATTAACATTAGGTACAACATCATTGATAATAGAAGTAGAGCATGTATGGTTATCAAATTCATTTCTAATGCATTCTACTTCTAGCATGGCATCTTTATTTGCATGAGTTAAGCTAGCAATAGATGAGCTCAAATCTTTATTTTCCAAATTCAACATATCATTATTTTCTTTAAGTGTAACATTCTCTTTAGCAATGATATCAAATTTGGAACCTAACAACTCATGATCAGATTTTAATTCTACATGCTTGCTTTTTAAATCAATAAAATCATTTTGCAATTTCTTGTAGGCATGCGCTAATCTATCATATGCACAAGCGAGTTCATTAATAGATAGATCATCATCGGAATCGCTTACCACACTAGGGCTATCGCCTAGTGGTCGTGTGCAAGATGTGGCTCCACATGAACTTGAAGAGGAACCCGCCAAAGCTTGTCGGATAGCCTCCAAGTTCCCTTGATGTGCTTCTATGAATTTCCACAATTTGTAAGCACTATCAAAAGAATCAAGCTTGTTAGACATTGATGAATCAAATGCATTTAATAGAAATTCTAACACAAGCTTGTTCATAGTAAACATCTTTTTATCATATTTGCTCCACTTGAATTTCGCCAAAGTGGACACAATATAAGCACAATCAATAAGTTTCCATAAATCGATATTTTTAGATTGAACAAATATTTTGAATCTAAAACACCATTGAACATAAGGGAAAGCATTGAATTTAGGAGCAACACTAGGATCATAGCCTAAACAAGATACATCATTCATAGTGTCACGCCCCGCTTCCCAAAATACCCGGGAATCGGAACGTGAACAAGCCCGCGACGTATTAGATTGAGAAGAAATATACTCTACTTTTTTTTCTTTTCTTTTCTCCTCAATCCAATACGCTAAGCGTCTGGAAATAAATACAAAACGAAGTCACAGGTCCCCGATCACACATAGCAAGAATATAATGACAATGCAGAATAAGAAATAGACATATCATCAATGGTAAATTATCCCAGACATAAAAATATGGGTCAAACACGCCCTTATTACAAAACGGTCCAACTAAAAATATATAATCCAACAGAAATAAAGGAAAGTACTGCTAAATAACTAAATCCAATATCAGACTAAAGTAAGGTTCTACAAAAGAGATCTAGTGCTCATCAACTACTACATAAAGAAAAGTCTAAGCTTCAGATTGTTCTTCTGATCTATCTAGAAGACCTCACTGCTGCAAATCCGCTGGCTCTTGTACTATCCCGTACTGAGGCTGTCCGTCTCCTAAATCTGACGTACACCCAGAAAATAGGAGTACGTCAGCGTGTGAAACACACGGCAAGATCCCCCAAGGCAGAAACAAATACAATAACAGTAATAATAACATATGCGTGGTCAATGCGATAACAGAAATAGAAATAGAACATGTGATGATAGTAATAACGATAGAGGCATGGAATACTAAAAGAATCCAAAAATCAACCAGGTGACAAGATCATGCAGGTAGCGATCAGAAAACATCCAAGCAACACGGTCCTACAATAGATGGAATTAATACTTAAAAATCTACAACTCGAGACGTAGTACGTTGAGCGAAATAATCCAAACAAGGAAACCCTCATGTATATACCATATGTCTTAAATTATAGATAATTAAATATTAATCCCGATCTATATATGAAAAGAAGTACAACCGGCCTACATCTCACAAGACTCATACTTAGCCAAGAATCAAGGTCATGTAACTAACCATCACATCACTCATCTCAAATAATCAACAATCTCAATACCCCTGCTCCTCAGACCCACCCCAGGCCGAAACAAGACACTGGCGCGAGCCTGGAAAACAAATAATTATCTCGATATCACCTCACCTCAGACCCACCCCAGGCCGAAACAAGACACTGGCGCGAGCCTAGAAATAATCAACAACCACAATACCACTGCTCCTCAGGCCCACCCCAGGCCGACACAAGGCGCTGGCGCGAGCCTGGTAATAATCACAATCACATCTACTCACATGAACCAAGATTGCCTACCCTAGCATCTCTAGTATTTCTAAGCAACAATATAAACATGTCTCTAGGTCTCGTTCGTCATACATAAGCCACTAAGGTCATGAACTACTAATGATTCTCAATCGCAACAAGCAATGCAACTGATCATGAGCAATAACATCATGACATATCAGATAATTAAGTTTAAGAATTTTGAATCATAAAATTGTTCTAAAATAACCTTCTAAAATAATAAATTTGTTTACTTAAAATATTCCTTTCACAAAATAAATTCTTTCAAAATAATCCCTTCTTCAAAACAAATTCCGTTAATTTATTTATAATTATTCTAAAATGATTCTTTTCCAAGATAATTTCTTTTAAATTATTGTAAATTTCTTAAAATGATTCTGTTCTCAAAATAATTTCTTTTTAATAAATATAATTATCCAAAAGTGATTCCGCTGCCAAAATAAATTCTTTTAACTCATCATAAATATTTTGAAAATTCTATGTATCATATTTCATGATTTATCTAATATTATTCATCAAACAACCTACGCAGATAAATACGTCACAAATAACTATGCAAATAAATGATAACAGGTATAGTATTCAGATCTGAGCAAGAAGGATCTTGCCTCGGGGTTCGTCGAACGTATCGACGTTGACGACGTTGGTCGGATCTGACGCGGTGGAGCGTGACGTCGGAGGGAACTCCGGCAAGGGGTTATCCAGCGACGACAGTGGGGTCGGGGAGGGCAGCGGATCGGTGGGATCTCAACGGTGACGTTCGACTCGGCGACGAACGGGGACGACACGGCTAGAAGGTGGTGGGCGAGTTGGGGCGGATCGACGGCGACAACCGAGGAGGGCGGCTGCTGGGGTTTCGACGAGGTGGGGTTGCTGGTCGGCGGGGCTGGCAGCGGGTGGTGCGACTCTTGGAGGAGGACTGGGGTGAGCGGTTGGAGCTCCGGCGGCGGGAAGCTCGGCTGGGGGTGGCCGTTCGGAGCTCGGTGCAGGCGGACGTTCGGCTCGGGTGTGGTTGCTGGAGGAAGCCGGAGGGAGATCGGAGAGTGGGGGTTCGACGGAGGACGGAGGAGGGGAGCAGGCGGGGTCTCGGGTCTGGTGGGGTGCTCGGTGGATGATGGCGACGGAGGACAGGGGCGTGGAGGCGCTGCTGCTGGGAGCGGCACTGAGGGAGGCAGCAAGGGAGGCTCGTCGGAGTTGGGTGGCTGAGGGAAAATGGAGATGGGGAGGAGGAAGAGGGGGGCGGACTGAGGTCGGAGGCGAACTCCGGCGGCTTGGCTGGGCGTTCTGGTGGCTTGGGTTCGGTGCTTGAGGAAGAAGACGAAGAAGTGATGAAGGGGGTTTTCTTTTGGGGTGTACTGATGGAGAGAGAGGGGGTACGGTGGAGAGAAGAAAAAAAAGATTTGTTTATAGAAGGGAGAGAGAGAGAAGGACTTGATTAGGTATTTTTTTTGAATTTTGAAATGGGAGAAAAAAAATGGAAGGATTAAACGTGAATTTTGGAATTGATTGAGAAATAAATTAGGGGAAAAATATGGAAGGAATTCAAAATGGGAGAAAATTAGGGAGGGAAAAGATTACGAAATATTTATTTATTTATTTATCCATAATATTTAAAAATAATCATTATAAATATAATTAACCATATAATAATATTAATAAATAGTTAACAACTAAATATTTATATATTTACATATGTACTAATGTACTAAGCTCAGGTTTACATTAATAATAACAAGGTCACTAATAATATTAGCCATCAAATGATTATATATATATATATATATATATATAAAATCATTAAACCATAAATTAATATTTAGCAGAATTAATAAATACAAGACTATATATTTTATTATTTACTTATTTTGAAAACTCAGAAAATTCTAGAAATTAGAAAAAATATTAATAAAATATAATATAACATTTTAAATACTAGAAAAATTTATTTAAATACGTATCAAAATTTACGGTTGTTACACATAGCCATAATTATATAAATATGCAAGCAATGTAATCAATAAATCACAAAACTAGATTAGCACAAAAAGCTAACTTGGATCTTTAACTCAAGGTGGTTAGACTTTAAATCAAAGAGCATCAAGCTCTGATACCAATTGAAAGCACCCTAAGGTCGCTATGAAAGAACCCTAGAGGGGGGTGAATAGGGTTTTTGCTAATCTAATCTGATTTATGCTAATTTAAAACTAATTAACAAATATCCTAGCAAATATGATATGTAACAATATATATATGCAAGGATAAGTAAACTAAGCAAGGGCAAACAATATAGTGGATGAAATAGACAAGATGCAATGGGCGATATAAGCAATGAGCACAAGTATAAATGAACGCCAATGCAAGCTCAAACACAATCAAATGATCACGGAGTTCGGACCATCCGTCTACGTCTTCGCTCCCCACTCCCGGGGAGAAATCCACTACACAACCGGGTTTTTAATGCTCACCCGAATAACGTATTACACCTTATAATATTGGTTTTTAACGCTCACCGATCAACGTTCACAATCTTACAATGTAACTACACTAACTACCACCTCAAGTGTTGGTCTCTAGCCCGTGTCTCCCTCAAGTGTTAGGAATTACAACCTCTCTAGGCATTACCACCTACCCCACTCCTCTTGAGACGACCCCGTCTCTCACCACACACTCCTTTTGATGTACTAGTGTATTACAAAGTGAATCCTCACAATTTGGCTCAATATAAATAAATTGTTCTCTATAATGGATGAGAACATAATGTAGGCTCACACTCAATGTCACACAAACCCCACAACCCAATTATACTATGAATGTAAATACAATAAGCTCAATAGGTTGTGTGTGAACAAAGAGTATCAATAAAAACAATTAAACTCAATTAAAATCTAGCTTATGGAAATTAGAAACAAAACAATAAATAGCTAGAATTGAGTTTAAGGAGACTTCTCTGAGAGAGGGAGAAGAGTGAATGCTCAAACACCAAATTGATGATCTTCACTTGCTCTTGTGAAATTCTCTTCACAAACTGAAACTAGAAAATGTTTAAAAGCTTCTTAAACAAACTTAACATAAACTTAAACTCTTTAAAACTTGTTTATAAATTCCCTTGGTTGATGAAAATAGTTATTACAATGGGGTATATATAGGGTAGAAGATACCAGCCCAAGAAAACCCCAAAAACCCATAAAAATCATTAAAATACACAAAATCTGGAAATAGCCATTACTATGCAACGGTCGAAATTATAAGTCGACTTATAGTCTACTTGGTATAAGTCGACTTGGTATAAAACGTAAGTCGACTTTACAGATGAAAATAACACACAGAAATCAGCACATAAGTCGACTTGTAAAATGATATAAGTCGACTTGCTATAAGTCGACTTGCGATGTCTGATAAGTCGACTTGGCAGAGAAAAATTGTACTTTCCAGAGCATTTCATAAGTCGACTTATCAATCCTGATAGACACTGTGCATGTTCAAAATCTGACTTTTAAACCTTGATGAAAAATAGCAAATAAAATCCAAAAATTATGAAACTTTGGAAAATATTTATAAACATTAATGAACATGTTACAAAAGGAATTTTTGGATTTGAACTTCTCATTTGTAAAAACTTGTCATTTTACTAAAATGTCCAAAACATGAAAGTTGATATGAAATGAAATGTTTTGACATAAACCAAGTTTTGAAACTTTATAAATTGATTTTGTAGACTTAATAGAAGATGTATATAATGATTGTTAAGTTCATAAACTAAGAACACAATATTTTCACAAATACAATAGAATATGAAACATATGAGTATGTATATGAATATATATTTGTTTCATATCTATGAAATCAAACCAAAACATATATGTATATATATATATAACTATATATATACAAAACCAAAACGTGTATGCGTGTATATGATTGAGCTTAAAGTACTAACACACATAATATAAACCTA
>BQKN01066772.1:697576-749332 GCA_022839385.1 Asparagus kiusianus
TATATATATATATATATATATATATATATATACACACACACAAGATGGTGATGGTGCAGATATATTCTGTGCTTTTAACCCAACTCAAGCCGAAGAAACCGCTTATGGCCTGAAAACTTCTTGTAAGAACGCAAGGAATGTTGCATACAGTAGACCCAAAGTGATTCAACCCCTCCCTAGACACTACACATAGCCGGCACTTCGTCTCTAGGCTGCCTCTTTTTTTTGAGGAAAAGGTTGGATTACCAAAATAGTAATCCAGCCAGCTAAATTAAACAAAATTGGTTGTTACAAAAATAGTATACATCCCCAACCTAGAATGTGTACACTAGTTCATCTAAACTTTACAATAAACTGCACCAAGTCTCCTCTCCTACTAACAACTATCAACAACTTATCATAAAGTGTAGCATAAGACCAACACTTATACAAAGTTTTCATATTTAAACCACAAAAGAAATTCACTTTCTCGTGCTTAGCTTTCATTCCAGCAGATCTACCCCTCCCAGCAGCAGGTACAGGAGAAACTCTAGTATTTGCAGCAAACATTCTAGCCTTTTTCCTCCTCCTCTCTTACAATCTAGCTGCACGATCAGATATCTGTGAACCTAACCAAAATTTTGCAAAAGTCAAAATTTTGCCCAGAAGTTCAAGTGATCTCTTCCTCTTATTGAAAAAATTCTATCATTTCTTTCCTGCCAAATACACCAAATAAGAGAACAAATAATCACATCTCTTTCTATATTCCAGCTATCATACTTCTCATCAATCCAATTCTTCCAAATTTCTTTTAAAGAATACAAAGTGAAATCTTTTTAATTTTCATTTTATATTGAATAGATCTCCAGATTGAGTATACAAACTCACTTTTAACAAAGAGATGAAGAAGATTTTCCTCTTCTTTGAAACAAAAGAAGCACATCACATCCATATGAACTCCTTTCTTTTCTATAATTTTTTTTTATGTTTAATCCACTTCTTAAAGCCAACCAGACCAGAAACTTCACTTTTAAAGGAACAGGGAGTTTCCAAAGATTTGTGTAGTCATACCTTAAGCCTCCATCAATAAGAAATTGATAAAACGATTTAACAGTAAACTTGCCTTTTGCTTCCCAAATCCACATTCTCTTATCCTCCCTGTGAACAAAATTAGCAAGCATAATACTGTTCAACATATTAAAATATTAGAAAACCAGATTTCCTGTCAACCGCCTTTGAAATTGAATATCCTAAATCCATTCATTATTTATTTTTTCCTCAAACTGCTAATAAAAGCAAAAGGGGAAGATGCAATATTAAAAAGAGAAGGAAATATAGAAGCCAGTGTATTTGCACCTATCCATTTGTCAAAGCCAAAAAAGAGTTTGATTTCCATTCCCCACTTCTACCTAAGTACTGCACAAAAAGCTTTCAACATTAATAAAAAAATTCCTCCAAAAATATGATAAGGATCTCCTACCAGAATAAAAATATTCTGTCCAGTTTTTATTCTCAAAATACTTGTAAAAACTTATTTGTTTTCACAGATCCATCTTATTATCAAACCACTTCTAAATCCATTTCCCCAACAAAGCTTTATTCATAGTTCTCAAATTTATAATACCCAAGCCACCAAACTTTTTGGGTCTGCACACCTCTTCCCATTTAACCAAATTAGAAGAATTCTTTTGTTCCAAGGAACCAGTCCACAAAAATCTTTTCCTTATTGTATCAACTTTATCAACAAGCCACCCAGGAAGTAAGAAAAATGACATCCAGAAAATTGGCATGGAAGAAAGAACTGCATTAACTAACACTAATCTTCCTCCTCTTGATAAAGATTTCCCCTTCCATAAAGCTAATCTTCTCTCAAACTTCTCAGTTAAAGGAGACCAATCTTTTTTTTTTAAATTTTCCAGGTCTCAAAGGAACTCCAAGATAAGTAATAGGAAAGCTTCCACTTTTACAATTTAACATACCAGCCAAATTATGTTGCAAAATCTCATTATCTTCAAGAGCAATAAGCAGACTCTTATTAAAGTTTATTTTTAAACCAGATGCTGATTCAAAGTAGTATAAAATCAATTTCAGAACTGTCAGCTGTTCTCTTTTGTTTTTACAAAAAATCAGAGTATCGTCAGCATATTGCATGCAACAAACATTCTGACTCATATTATTAGGATTCAATCCTTCAATAAGAGAAGCCTCAGCTGCTAATTTTAACATTCTGGTAAAAGAATCAGCTGCCAAAACAAACAAAAGAGAAGATAAAGGATCACCTTGATGAACTCCTCTTTTGGACATAATCTAACTACCAGTTTTGTTTAATTTAGCTGGTTGGATTACTAGGCTGCCTCTTTTTATCTCTGTTTAGGGTATTTCAAAAGTAGCCCGCATTATTCTCCTGTCATTTTCCATCCATTTACCGCAGAAATTAATGGAACAGCTTAAAGTCATTAGGTAAAGGGAAGATTATCATCACAGTGGTTTTTTTTTTTTTTTTTTTTGAAAAAATCAAACTGTGACGCTATGATAATCAAATCAATGCATCGCTCATAGCTGGGGGCCCATGATCAATGTCTGCACTCCTACGCGGTCCACACTGTGACCCAGTACCTTTTAAAGATGAATTAAATTTCTTGTCCTCTCCGATGTCATTTCTAATTAAGTTTGATTTGATCATTGCTCCCATAATTGTAAGTCCTAAGCTTATCGACAAGAGATTAACCATCGTTTGATCACCATCGCCCATTTGTTCATCAGGGTTGGCGATCGAACGGTTATCCTAAGCTCCAGCTGTCCTCTATCGGTGAATTAAGCATGGGATAAACTTCAGAATTAATTTGGATTGTTTTGCACAAAACTCCCGAAAACTTTTATAAATCAGAGAAAACACTTTCTGAACTTGTCCTACTCAAATACCTGACTGGTAGCAGTTAGTTTTAGATGTTGCATGTTGCATATTGACAACTTTTGAGCAATTCAATTCGTACCTGCTAAAATGTAAATTATATATTATCCCTTTTGGTAGGTTTTTGCTCTATCCGTTGTTGCAGTTTCCTACAATTTGCAGTAGTTTACAGGGTTTTGATAACGATTCGCAAATTCGTTTCAATTTTGTGCGAAACATCGCGAAGTTCGGGGGGGGGGCCGCCCCCCGGGTTGTGAAATTTACCCTTAGTTATGATTAGGTGATCGCTATATCCCCACAAATTGGAGATTCAAGGTGCAATATTAGCCAACAGTTACCAACGAAAAGCTTTGAACGTGGCTTTTCAGTTGATCAAGATTAAGCTCTGGCCATTTATTTGCCACGCAAATCATAAAAAAGAAAAAACAGTTTTGTTGGTGGTATTGATGAGCTGTCATTATAAATAACAGTTCATGAGATCCATGGGAGCCATTTATACAGTATAAAAGCAATCAAACTGACATTTGATTGATTTAATGATCTAACTGCTTTTTGAATATGCACGTGAGGAGATGGAAATATCCCTAAATGAGAACAGCGATTTTAAATTATTGAACACATGTATACAATTATTATACGAGTCAAGAGGACAAATTAATGAGGTATGACAACTTGTATGCGGCATCCTTATCTTTTTTATGAAATTAAACTATGATTGGCTATTTATTCTATTTTTTTTTTCTTATTTATATCGAGGAAATATCGAAGTGTCTCTTAGCATCTATGTATCGAACATTATTTGTGGCATTTTCTGCATCAAATTTGGAATGATAACATAAAGTTTCAGGGTGTTCTACGGCAATATAAACTTTTGGGGTGCATTTCGAAAACAATTAAAAAAGGCGAAAATTTAAAAAAAAAAATCTATATTGTTGCCGTTTTAATCAACTCTAGGCTTCCTCAGCGTTGAATCCTCAAAGCTGGAACCAGGGGACTTTTGCTGCGTTATCTTGTGACATTTTTCTTTTATTTAAAAAAGTTTTCTTATGAAAAGTGTGAACTTCTTCAATGTGCTGCTGGCCATTTGACCGAAGACGATGGTGAGGCTTTGGCCGTTAACATCTCATTGAGAAGTCTAAAGATATTAATTATTTTGAACCGACTTATTGACTAAGCCCGTGTCTTAGGATATGGAAAAACAGTTATATTATTTTTTATGAGAAAAAAAATAATAAAAGAAAAGGTCATGGTTCCCTTCTTCAACAGCAGATTTGACAATTATCAATATAGTAAGATTTATTACTGTTTTACCCCTAGTAAAATTTTACACAAAAGATTTACCATAAGAGGTCTATCTGCGACAACAAAACTACAAGATAGTAAGTTTAAAACAGCTATACTACGAGGAGTCTATGCGCAACTAACCCTTTCAAGGTTCCTGGCAACAATTTTACTTAAACAGGCACAGGCACAGCCACAGAACTAATTACAACATCTGAAAGTGAAAATGTGATGCATCACCTGAAAGCAACATCTGAAGTATTAACATTTTTAATCTCACTGGCTATCTCAGATATGTCGAAAGCACCAAAAGATACAGAGGCAAAACTCTCAACACCCAAATTATTACCTCGCTACATAAGGCGCATATCATCATTACAACAAGAACCCTTTTACGTGTTACATGTTTTGAGTACATAGAGAACAGGTTCGATGCGCTGGAGCTCTCGACACTTATTCCCTGGTTTCCTCCGCTGCACTTTCCTTCGATTCAGATTCCTTCGCTTCACCGTGCTCAGCGTGGCCTTCTGCGGTGCCTCTTTCGGTTGTCTGAGTGGATGCTTCAGCTGTTTCAGAAATACTGCCATCTGTAACGGGCACGGTTTTTTTGACTGTTCCCACTTTAACATATTTGCTCATGAACTTATATTCCCAGTCATGGAGGGCCTCGAGCTCGAAGGGTCCAAGGCCAGAAATATCTCCAGTCAAATCTTTCTCCTCGAATGACATCTTGGCTAATGCCCTACTAGCATCTTTACCGGCAAATAATGCATACGGACCCCCAGGCCCATAAAACACCCTACAAAGATAACCAGGATTAAAATTAAAACATCAAAGAGAGTCCTAAGAATTTCAGTCTCATTGCAATGAGCATCGCACTTAAAATCATCATAGCCAAAGATACAATTTATGGGTTACTACCTTCACTCAGGTTCTACTGTGATAAGTACAAAAAGGAGTTGAACAAAATATCTTCCATTTCCTGACAATTCTCCAAATAATTGTCAGGTCAGCTAAATACCAAAGATCCAAAGATTCACCAGCTCTTTGGTAAGGATGCCAGAAACAAAAATTGCAACAATGATGGAGGTATGGAGGCATTGTTTCACTGAAGAAATATATAGAGATGCATGCACATGATTAGCTGCCCTATATATAGCCCATCACTATGGTTTCAAGAAGTAAAAAATGCGCGTGGCTTCAGACAACTAGTCTGAGTTACTTGCCAAAACCTCCCTACATCCCCTTCTCTCTGACCGTTACTACCGGAACCTGGTGCATACCACTCGTCAGAGGCATACATGCAATATGCAAAGTGGCTGTGCAAACTGATTATTTCATAGAGAAGGCATGCACGTATGTGAAGATACATCATTCCTATGTACTTCTGAACAATTCAATTAGCACTGTTCCCTGCCTGAACAAACACGTAAATAATATGTTCAAAACAGTGCAAACAGTAGTACATGTACATCCATGCCACAGAATAATGTGCATGAAGATCAGCTGAGCGCATAAGCCCACAGGTATATAGGCAGGTAATGGATAGTCTCCTGAGCTCCATTCACGGTTCAAATTTTCTACACTAAGCTAGAGTTTTCAGCAATTGCACTAATTCACGTGTCATTGTAATGATCAAATTATGCTATTTTCAGGTACCTCCCCTATGTAAATTTCCTATCAAAACCATAAACATCAGCTCTCCCTGAAGAACCGAACTTTATCCAGTTGCCTATTGGAGTCTTTTTGTGGTAAAGAACTCTTTCAGCTATGTTACAGCTATGATACCCTGACACAGCTACAAGGGGATGGTACCCGTGTCGGACACATTCTGGCATGGTTACATACCCCAACGGCATGGACACAGATCGCTTCACTAGGCTTCTTCGGCTGTTTGAGGATAGAGAAAGGAGGTGAACAATTTCATGCTCATTTTTCTTTTCTTGTTCTTTTTTTATTGTTATAATGGAACATGACATCACTATACATGAGGATAAAGTGAGGATGTTTGACCATGATACCCGGTTCCAGCTTTATTAGCTTTTGTCTTTTCTTGGTGGAGATGACAACAACACATGGGTAGCACATGGTAGCTTTGGATAAGTTGGGAGTTTGGGTTTTTGGTACCTTTTGTGGAAGACACATGTGACGCGCATCCGCCCTGGCACACGCGCATATTCAGCCATGTCTCCGTAAGCTATCTATTACAAATTTGTCGTGTCTCATTCCTATGCCCGCACCCATACTTATGCAACCTAGCGTTGCAGCATTACTTGATCCACTGTCATCCGATTATTTCTACCATCTTCACCTTGATCTCTCCGTTACTACAGTCCTATTATTCCTATGCCATTAATTAGCTAAATGCAACCTTTACCATGGAAATCTCAAACTCTTCCTTTTAACAACCCCCATCTTTTACCTCAGTTAACTATAAGCTGATCAACTTACCCGCCCCTCATCTCACTTTTGTCCACACCTCACATTCATCCAAACTGAAGCAGCAATCCAGGGCTCACTTTTGTCCACAACTTTCATTCACACAAACTGAAGCAGCAATCCATTCTTTCTCCCTTTTTTTACTTTTTACAAGGTTGGACACAAATTCTGAAGAGAACCAGCCAAAACCTAATCATGTCCAATTCTTGACCCAAACTGCTTGCTTTATTCTTAGGTAACTAAAAATGTAATGCTAGAATACGGATGAAAAAGGGAAAGCTTTCAACATGGTAACTCGGTCCCCATAAAGTAGGATGTGATATTCAACAGGTAATAAGATAATGAACATGATATCTGTCTAATGAGGTGGTGCTAAGACATACTTTACACATTATGCTAAAACAAATATGACGGTAATAACAAAATAGATAGAACTCAACCTTAGAATCATGTCCATAAATACTACAAAGGATGTCATATCATCTCAAAAGTTTGGATTTGAGACCCAAAAACAAACAGTTAAAATCAAGAGTATAGAACCAAATAAGCTAAGTTGTTTCGATTCCCACATACATGAGATTAAAAGATGGAAATACATTTGAGTCATGCACCAGGAAATCATATAAAATATTTAGAAAGAAAACATAATGTAACTTAACTTGATTTTTAAAACAAAACACCGATCTACCATAGTCAATACGGGGGGAACTTAAAAAAAAACAGATTATAAAAGTCTAGATTGAAAAAAATGGAAATGACATGAACTTTAACCATAAAGGAACCTTATCTAACTCACATACCAACCAAACAACTTCATAAACTTCAGAAGATTAAGACAGATATAAGCAAAACATCTAACTCATAAATGAAAAGGTGAAGAAACAAATTACTAAACTATCAAACAGAAAAATTGCTTAAAGCCAACTTATGCTTTCAACTTTTTTCCAAACTACCATCTTAAAACTTAATATTCATGCTACTGAAAAATAGATTGGAATGAAGAAAATACATGGCATGTTTTGAGACCAGAAAGTAAATGGAAACTACTGAAGACAAAATACTTTCTCAAGAAAATATTTTCTCATAACTTTCCATTTGCAAATCTTGTTTTGATGACAGTGAAAGGATGAAAAATGTGTTTGGTTTGAAGGAAAGGATGAGAAAAGAGAAGGAAAGAGAAAGGAAAATGTAAGGAAAAGAAAAAAATAGAAGAAAACAAAATTACTTTTCTTGTTTGGTTAGCAAAAAAATCATAAAGTTGAAAGGAAAATCATAAATATTTCTCTTGTTTAATTACTTTTCGACTGTGTTTGGTTTGAGGGGAAGGGTGAGAAAAATAAAGAAAGCATGTGCGAAAATTAGTTTCTCTTGTTTGGTTTGAAAGAAATTGGGGAAGAAAATGAAAATATAAAATCCAAGAGAAAACAAACATAATGCATTTCTTTTCAGTTTTATCTCCCAAACCCAAGAGAAAATGAGAGAAGAGCGAGAGGAATGCCTCGCCCATACCCAATTTGCTGACTTCATCCCTGCTCTCTAGCCCCTCTTTAGCTTGACATCAACCCCATCTCTCTGGTTCAACATTAATCAAAGCCTAGTTTGAGGCTGATCAAGGCCTAGTTCGACATTAATCAAACCCTGGTTCGACTCCTCAGCTTACTACACTGATTAAACCTTACTGTGACGTCGAAGCTCTCAAATCTTCTCC
Source organism: Asparagus kiusianus (assembly GCA_022839385.1). Classification (NCBI taxonomy): domain Eukaryota; kingdom Viridiplantae; phylum Streptophyta; class Magnoliopsida; order Asparagales; family Asparagaceae; genus Asparagus; species Asparagus kiusianus. The sequence continues at coordinate 705,895 of BQKN01066772.1, forward strand.
AAAATCGAAGAAAGTACTTTCTTCTCTGATCTATCATCAATGTACGATCAAATGAGTCCGAAAAAAGTATATTTTATTTGATTCATCAGCAAAGATAACTTTTACTTAATTTACATGATTTTGGATATTATACTTCAACCGGGACACATTACTCTTAAATTTTTGCGAGCAGCGTAAAGGGTTAATTGGAGGAATGCATCTTAGTTAAATATGGGTTTGTAGAAATTTGATTAGGAGGATGTTTATTTTAGGGGCTATTTAGAAGCTTTTAAGCTATTCTAGGGTTCAATGGCTTTTAGTTTTTATGATTAAAAAAATTTACAAAAATTGCACTCAAGCATGGCTTGTTTAGTGACTCCATAAACTAGTTTTTCAAAAGTTCGTGAATCCTAACTTATTTAAATGGACTTAGCAAGGTAGCTTTACTTGAAATGCTACCAAGCCAAGTATATATGAAAAGGCAAGGTTAAAAACCCTTTCAACCAAAAACCACTGCTCCAAACACCCTGTTCGTCAACATCCCAAACAAACACGGCCTTACTTAACTTGGGTTATTACCTGTTTGGTAATATCCCAATAAGCTAGTAAAGACTCATTTAAAAGTAAGGATTCCCGACTTTTAAAAAACTAGCTTATAAGCTTACTTAAATAAAGTTACACTTACCAAGCATATGACCATTTTACCCATGCAATTTTATGAAACTTTTATCATAAAAAATGAAAGCCGCAAAAAGCTAATATAACTTAAATGCCCCAAAACCCCTTCTAATCAAATATTTACAAATCCAAACTCAAGCCGAATCTATCAATCTAATGAACGCATCATGCAAGTTAGATTCCGTCATTCAGATACCCACATAGTTGTATCTGGAATATATTACTTCTTATTACTAGTTGTAATAACAAAGATGCAAGTTTCCAATTACTTATAAATGCAAGAATTTGAAAGTAATGTGTGTCAATTTAAAACCATGAAAATTAAATAAAAAGTTACCATTGCTAATCCCTTGTGAAACAAATTTAACCTCGCCAATGCACGTACTCCAACGATCTAATTAAAAACTATAATATTCCTAAAATAAACTTCTTAAAATTATCATTAACAATTTCAATTCCATCTAGGGAAAAAAACAACCAAATCAGCTAAAACTTTAAAAAGTTCGTCAATCCAAAACCCAAAACCCTAGCCGAAACACAACAGAATCATACCTGCTCTGCGTGACGTCATAGATCTGGCCCTTGATCGCCATAAGCAGAGGCTTCTTGGGGTCAGAGCCATCATAAGCCCTAAGCTCCTCCTCGGTGACCTCCCCGATCTGCACCGGCGGCGGCAGAGGCTCGACCGCCTCGAACTCCGCCTCCCTGCTCCTCGACGGAGGCGGCGGCGGCGGCTTCAGCCAGCCGGAGACCACGTGGTAGAACGCCGCCGCCAGCGCCAGGATCGTGAAGAACGTCGCCGGAGATAGGCCGGTGTAGTGAACGATCGAGTGGTCGAGGGTTCGCCAGAGCTCCGTTGCGTTCACCATTTTGTTTGCCAAAGCTGAGATTTTTATTTTTATTTTTTTTCCTTGATTTTTGGGAGTCAAATGGAGATGAAATTAGGGGGAGGGAACGAGATGAGACGAAAAGGCGGTATAAGAAGCGGGTAGGCTGGATTCTTACGGCTAGATACCTTATAGTTTCACCGGCTTTGCACTTATATACCCTTGATTGTTTTTCACAGCATTTGTGGTATCAAGTCATTTAACACGGGTACGTTAATATCTTCTATTATGTAAATATAAAAAGAATTTACTTAATTTTCTCATGTGACCGTCACATGCTGGTTTTAGAACTTTTAGCCATTGATATCTGTTAAACTTGTAGTTAAATCTTTTTAAATTCTATTTTGTCAATTGTATGGAGATGTATAGGTGGAATTTTACAGGGACACTGATACTAGTATCAACGGTCAAGATTGATTTCCTAATGGTCTTTTTACCTATATGCCTTCCTATATCCTCTCATATTGGAATTTTATACCCATCTCATTTAATACCGCTATGATTCATAAAAAATAAATTAGCAACATGCACTTGTCAGAAGTAAATATGCCAACAAGATTGAAATATATATCTTTCAAAAATCCTTTGCAAATAAGGTCTGGAGGGGGTAATATGCAAATAGGATTTACTCCGATAATCTCCCGTATTGAATTTTTATACCTTTTTCGCTAAACACCATTGGAATTTGAAGGGATAAATTAGCAAATAGGCAGATTTAGAGGGTGAATCCTTGTTTATAAATTTAGGGGCGCCCCTGAATCTTATTGCAATTTGCGTTTTTTTCCCTGATACTTAACTCATAAATATGTAGATAGGGACTTACCCGCTAAATCTTATTTGTTATTTACAACATCTCTCTTTGCCTATATACCTCTATTAATTTTGCATATTTATGGGCTATTTGAACAGAAGAGCTTTTTGTTGGGAGAGGACGCATTTTTGTCACTTCGCTCTTACTCATTTCAAAATTAATGGCGCTAAATGAGACTAATATTTTAATGCAATCTCAAAGAATAAAGGGTTAAATTTAGCAAATTTTCAGATTTGAAGAGTAAATATGCAAATAGGTTCGATTGGAGGAGTGGAGTGGATAACCTGTTTACTTCGTTCGTTCTGATGTTGAGACGGGAACATTTATAATTCAAACTGGTTTCAAGCCCGCGTGCAATGCAACCTTCACGGATTTCTATTATCTGTCTAGGTTGCTTTCCGTCTAGTTTAAGCAACCTAGACGAATTTTCATCTAGTTTGCTTTAAACTAGACGGGCTTTTCCAGACGGATTTTCATCTAGATTGATCAACCTAGATGAAAATCTAAGCAACCCAGACGGTTTTTTCAGTCTAGGTTACGTGTTTTACTACTATTTAACTTTAGCACCAATCCGCGGTGTATAACTCTTCAGGTTCTTTCTTCACGTTATAACTCTACTTACTTTCACATGTACAATTGCGAATAACCTCAAGCAGTTTATAATGTTGAAGATTCAACCCCTCTTTAGCTAAGCTGCACACCAATATACATACAAGCTGCAAAGTATAGAAGACTAACCTAATCAGAAGCCAGGTGATTCAATTATTTAATGGACAAATTTAAAAAAAAAATTAAGGGACAGATATTTAAACAATCCAACATTGCTGCGTTCCTGGCCAAAAATTACAACCATATGTAAGAGAGAAGCATCTTAACTTCCAAGAATAAACCCATTAACATCGATTGGACCATATATTTTTAATTTGATTAGGTTTTTTTAGCTTTTAATCTATTTTAAAATTTGTATTTATCTTCGAGGTATTTTAATGTTTATCGTATCTGATCATTAATGCCTAAATAATCGTTAAATATCAGATGATGATATATTTTTAATTCAACTCATGTGCAATAATTTGATTAGGTGTATTTTTTTCATTCATGTGCATTAATATTTAAATATTTGATGATGATGATATGTATGATCATTTGTTTTTTAATTCGATCAGGGTGTTTATATTTTATTACATATTTGTTTAGCCCCTGTCAGGTTTTTTAAATATCTGGTCATTAATTTGACTTTAAATATCTGATAAAATTTTTAACAGATAGTGATCTATTTTAAAAATTATATCACTATTCTGAAATTTATTTAATATTATCAAACGAGGAGAAATCAATGGAATTGGATCAATTTGATAACAATATCAATCAATCTGATGAATTCAATCAAGAATTATCCACATCCATTACATCATCTGATAACAAAGGAAAAAACAAGGTTTTTGATAACATCACCTATTGTTGTACTGAATACTACTTTTGTATTTAAACCCCCATCTCCAACCACTGACAAAAACAAGGTTAAAATCAGGTTGGGCATTAAAATATCAAGTCTCTACATATCATATAATAAAAATAGAACCGCTATGTTTCATTTGCTTATTACATGTTTTACATCTTGCATTCATTGAAGAAAAAGGTTAAGGGTAGAAAAAATAATTGAAAAATCAAAGGAGCATTTCTTCTTATATTTACTTATTGCATGTTTTGGGTTGTTAAATGTTAGAGAACTTTTTTAATTAGATTTGTGTCGCCCCAGTTATAAATATTATCTTTGAAAATTAAACACTTGTAGTTCCTTACTTACATACAAGTAATATTTTTATGCGGTTGATGTCCTATTTCGGTTATTCGTTTGATATTCAAAAATTGTGATTGTTGATGTTAACTTCTGGTTGACATTCTCATTATTATCAATTATTTTGAAATAATCTTTGTCTATAGTTGGTGCTTAGAACCTTATTAAGTGTATGTCGATGTCTGGAGCATGGAGATAATTTCGGGTCTCGAACAAGGAGATTAAAGTAGTAGATTAAAGTAGCAAAACCATAGTAGATTGAAGTATTTGAAAGAAATACTTGTTTAGTTCGTAAATGTTGCAGGACCTTTTTTTTTTTTTTTTTTTTGGATTGAATGTTGTAGGACATTTATCAATTGAATTTTTCTTCTAACTGTTTAAGTTTTACATGATGTTTAACGGAGACAAGGTCGCAACGGGCTAATAATTATAAAGCGACTTAAGTCATTGATTCTAGAGTTATAGTTAATGGCGGATCCAGGAACAATTTCTTAGAAGGATAAACATCAAGTATTTATTTTCCAAAAATTAAAATATAATATTAAGATTCAAATGTGCTACATGTTTGTTTAGTGGTCATATAAGTAAAAAGATGGGGGTTACAAATATTCACGTTGTATATATTTACAAAGAAAGACAGCTATTGTTTTGATTGAACTCGAACTACAACAACAATAACAACAAAGGCTTTGATCCCATTTTTCTAGAATTTGGATCCTCTTCATTACCAAAAAGCTTTGAACAAACCACTACTTTTTATCACAATCGTTGATCATCTAGATGTTGATTAAGATTTATTCTAAATCTAGCACTTATCATACACCCATGAGTTACACTCATTCCTAATTTACACTCAAAAAGCACGTCATGAAATCCATTAAATAATTAACAATTGTGATAATGTAGTAGTCTGTCCACTATTTTTTAGTGGTGGAGCATGAGCGAATCTATTTTTTTTCTAGAATCAGCTATCATTGCATTAGATTGGAACATGAAGTACACTGTGTCTACTGGTTAGTTTCTGTGATGGCTTAATTACACTTAAATACCCTATAGTTTTTCCTACTTTACACTTATATACCCTCACGTATTTTTAACAGCACTTGTAAGCCCTAAAGTTTTTAAACCTTACATTTATATGCCGTCATTTTTTTGGCAGCTCCTAGATACCCTAAAGTTTTTAGAACTAGCACTTAAATACCCTCGGTTAGCAAACTTGAGGGTGAGTAAGTGCAAATTTTAACAGCTTTAGGTCATTTAAGTGCCATTTTTTCCAATTTTAGGGCATATAAATGCTAATTTTAAAAACTTTTAAGGCATTTAGCTGCTACCAAGAAAAGTGAGGATATATACTAAAAACTTTCGGGTGTATAAGTGCCGCTAAAAACAAGTGAAAAATGGAGGGGGGACTATAGGGTATTTAAGTGCAATCCTGCCTTCTCCGATTGATGCTTAGACTGCTTTATGCTATCTGTCTCTGTTACCCTGCCTGCATCCTTAGAAGAAGTGGACAAGATGTTGAAATGAATTATCACAAGAAATAATAAGCGCTCAGAGTTACAAATATCGAAAATCAATAAACTTCAAAACTTAGAAAAAGATCTCAGTAGATTGAAAGATGTTGCTTGAAACTACAGAGAATTTAGCATGCAACAGAATACATGCTAGACAAACTCAAGCGCTCAACCCAATCTGAAGCTCAAACTGGCGTGATCAAACTATAAAAGGACTCGAGCCCTTTCTTCATCCTTTGACATAAAATATAGCATGACATCTCAAACTGATGTTTTATGGTAGCATCTACGATGCCAGCAGAAGTCAATACTCCTCCATTGTTGCCAGTTCAACTGACAGGAAATAATCCACATTTAGTTCATATGCAAAGTATCATGGCTTCAAATTTACACACCCCGACCATGACCATAAGTTTACCTGCTGCCGGAGATTCATTACATTGTTTCTTCAGCACTGACCCTGACATAATTGTACATCCGATCGCCACGACGAACAAGCACTTTCCGACCATGACGATTTGCAATTTGTCAAAAACCACGTCAAAAGACTAAATTTGTGAAATTGTTGTTACTTTTCTAAATCATTTTCGCAACACAGACTGAATAAAGATGACTTTCATTTTAAATCACACCAAATAAGCTCGTACCATCATTTGCGTGTATCTCTCTGCATCATGCATCTTTTACTCAGCGGCCCTTTTCCGATCATTTGTTAATAAAAAAGCAAACATAAATAATTTGATACACATACGATCAAGTATTACCCATAAACCACTAACAATACAAGTTGGGAAACTTGACAGATAATTTAAAGAAAAAAAAACTGGCAATGAAAATTTAAGCTAATATTACCAAACAAAACCCAGTGTTCATTATGAAAGGGGGGAAAAATCATAAAAATAATAAACTATGAATATTCATCCAAGGCCAGACAATTTATGTCATTCTCACAAATAAATCTTGTGAACCACGAGGGTACGAACTACTCTAAATTTTCAATCATGAGAATTTTTCTTTTGTACGCAGCCGTAGAATTTGAAATATGTAACTAACAGAATCTGTGAGATTAATCCAAGACACAACAATATGTGCATTAGACGAGTATTGAACAACATAAACTCGGAGTACTCAAGTCATATTAAGCTCACCGACCTTATAATTAAAGAGATGTATTCTTCCATCAACAATGCTTTACTCTACAATAGTGACATAACGGTAAACAACATGTTCAAAACCGAAATTATCTATAAAAACAAAAACCAACAGGTAGCGAATAATCAACAGTTTGGTGGTAAAACATAATAAACTTAGTTCCCAAACCCCCCCAGCAAGCAGCTCAGCTACGATTTTGACGTTTAAAAGAAATTAGCTTGGGCAGTATAAATATGAAACCATGTGTGAATACTGGTCAACGAACTTCTACATAAACTACGGCGAACCCTGGAAGGTGTCTGTCCATGGCATACACATTGACGGCGTATGTCCAGATAATGCATTCTACTTCCAAATTGGGTAAGTTTAGAATAATGAAGCAAAAGGGTTGTAGAAGCTCTTAAGTTGCTTATAAGAAAAATGGCTAAAAATCGAGTTGTATGGCTTATAGGAACAAAAATGCCACCATTTTTCCTATATCAAATAACATAGCAATAACGTAGCAACAATTTGAAGTAGAGAGATATAACAAAATAAAGAACCGGAACTTTCAAGTTTCCCTATATCAATTTGACTATTTTGTATGTGTCCAATGTGATCATTTTGTGAGCCTACAGTTAAATGTTTAACAAATTAATGACATGACAGTGGTTTTTCTTTTTTTTTTTCCATTTCCTTCCCTTTTTCTTTGTTGCAGTTCTTGTATTAAAGGGTAAAAAGTTTTGGGAGAAAGCAGTTACAAAATATTTTTTAGTTCAAAAAAAAAAGGACACAAACTGATAAAAACCAATGAACATAAGTCAAATCAAATTCTTGATACGATACATCACCACGTCATCAAATTCTTGAACAATTTCGCATCATAAGAAAGGTAATCTTTTTTTTTTTTGCAACACGAACCCTGGATTTACCAAAATAAACAGAATCACAAACACAAGGGGGGTGGGGGGGCGCGCGTGAACCTAAGCTGAAGACTGGCGGCGTGGGGACCACATGGGGTCGAACTTCGGTGGGCCCCCGACGAAGTGGTCGTCGGGCCGAGTCAGCATGAGGGGCCGGTCCTTGGCCTCGTCATCGGCGTTGGCGTCGTCGGTGGTGCTCAGGTTGATGCAGGCGCAGCGCTCGAGCGAGGCGAAGAAGGCGGAGGCGACGCTGGAGCCCAGCCACGACGCCACGCGGTCCAGCTTCTCGTATGAAGTCGTGCTCGAGCTCTCCATTTTCCGATGTGGGACTATTGTTGTTGTTCAGAGAGAGAGAGAGAGAAGGGGTAGATTTGGCGATCGGTTGCCGAGGACGAAGCGGAGAGCAAAAGGGGAAAGGTGGGGGATTTTGAATAGGGCCGTTGAGTGTGGGCTTGTAGATCCGTGGGCCTCCTCCGTACGACAGGATCCAAGGAGAGGGTATTTTGGGTATTTTCTGAAAATGTGGAAGAGTGATGATGGGTAGGAACGTAGGATCTCTGACCCCACTTCGGTAAAAATCTCAAAATCTTTACTCCCATAATTTACATTCGCCGGGGGAAAATGAGATCTCGGTTTATTCCACGGATTTTTTTTCCCTCCCTATAAACCACCTTAAAATAGGATAATCATACAGAAATTATTTTCTATTTTCATTTGTATATAATCTTTGAATTGGGTTTACTTTTAAGTCAAAGACTTCTTTAAAACCCCAAAATTCTCTTTAAAAATTCACATTCGAGGCACATGACTTATTTTTGTAATGATCAGATTTTCTATGATACAACTTGAACTTGATTTTTTTTGAACTTGTTTTTTATTTTATTTTAGTGAAAATTTGAGTAGGAGGTAATTGATTTCAATAAAAACTACCTTAAAGATAGTTTATGTATAAATTGAAATTGAAATGTGGTTTCTCTATAATTATTCTATATTTAAAGTGGGTTTTAGGAGAAAACCTTTTATTCAATTGTGATGATATTCTCAAATAGTAACAAGATAATTATCATTAGATTTCCATGCATACTTAATGGCATGTTATGACAAGATTCAAATAGCAGAACTTGAATAAAAAAACACTTCCTTAAATATGCAGATTGTTATTGAGGTGGGAATGCTAAGCGGACAAGAAAGGGATCAATATGTATGGTCTCTTGGTAGTGGGGGTTCCACTGGGGGGATAGTCTGCTCTTACGAACATGTCATTTGGGGCTAAGGTTGTATCCCAGTCAAATCCCTCCTAACGCTCGAGTTAGATGACAAAAACAGTCTAATAGTGGCTAAAGTTTTGTTTGAGCATGATAACTCTAACCCAGCTTAGATCATGATCCTCTCCCCCCACCAGGCTTCAATAGAATTCATTTGCGGTGACTAAAATGTGATAGATCCAACTACATTATGCTGAGAGATCATCTCTTTGTCGTAGAATGGTCATCCATTTGATGTCATGTCTCTTCTCACGATGTATTTGACAGGATGATACACTTTGTCATCTGATTGTACAATCATCTTCTTTCTGGTTGCTATGACAACATCACTTTACATTAGAGCAGGTAAATTTAGAAATTTGACTAGTTTTTTTTTCATATCCTTCCTTTTATTTTGTACTTCTATCTCTTTTTCCCTCTTCCTCTTCATGTGTATTCTGTAATGATTTTCTTAAATTTACAAGTCCTTTGAGCAAGATGCGCTGTAGTTAGAGGATATTTGACGACATACTTATTTTCACTTATAAGTATCTTTTTACTTATAAGATAAGATGTCAGGATCATGTTCGGTGAGTGTTTACTTATTACTTATTCTTAACATATAAGCAGGAAAGAAAATAAGTTGTGGACTCTCCAACTTATTTTTAAGTAGATTTACTCATTAATGTAAAAAAAAAAAAGACTATCTTGCTTCTTCATAAAATAAGTAAAAATAAATATAAATTAACTTATAAAGAATCATAAACAGATAGTAGCCAAACATGTCCTTACCCATTAAAAAAAGAGAAGGCAGAATGAAACCTTAGATATCAACTCATTATTCTCATCTGTTTATGTGCAGATCTGCGTTGATCCGTCTTTGATTTACATTTATGCCCTTCTATTTACTCAATGTTGAATGTTGATGCCCTCTTTTTTACCTAATATTGCGTATAAATTCTATCAGCCTGCAAATGGCCTCAGTTAAATACCCAAAAAAGTTTCTAAAAATTTCAACTTAGGGTATGTTTGGTTGTTTTCATGAAAATCAAAGAAAACAGAAGTAGCTGAGGAAAACATCAAATAAGTTTTGCTCCAATTTCATCAACAAAAAACGTGAAATAAGAATTTTAAAATATGAGTCACATCAACCAATAAGAATATGTCACATCATTATTTTTCTTTGTTTCAATGTGTGAACCAAACAAAGAAAAATGAAAATATTATGAAAAACTTACAATAAAGTTAACGGCATTTGGGATTTTAACTATGATGCATTCGTCTACAACACTTAAAATACTTCAGAGTTTTTTTGCTCAGTTTTAAAATAGGGATCCCTTATTACATGCGATATTAGTGAAAGTGCAGGGCAACTATACAAGTGCAACTTAGCCAAAGATAAAATGGTATAAAATAGGATAGTCAAAGCGGGACCCACACTTCAAGCCTGCCACGTAAGCAGATCGGATAGATAGGGGAAGAAAAGGATAAGATATAAGAAGAGAGCGGGAATTTGGGGAAGAAAGAAAGGAAAAAAAAAAAAAGATCAGAACTTTTTAATGGCGACAATCCCTCTACACTCTCTCCACTCCCCATCCTCTTCCTCCAAACTCCGTCACCGCATTCCGACGCCAAAATCTCGCTCTCATTTCTCAGTCCAATGCTCAGGTAGAACTAACCCAACCCCCTTACTTTCTCCTTCACATTAATTTATCTACTACATTCTATTTTGTTCTTGAACTAGACCCACACCTTCCTCCAATTTCGAAACCCTAACCCTTGGGATTATTTAAAATATTATTTGATTCGGAAGGGCTTTGTAAAGTTTACCCAAATTTTGAGGGTATTGTGATGTGGGTTAACAATGTCATCTTTAAAAAAAAACTCTACAATTTTGTTTGGTAATGATTGTGGAGACATGGGATATTAAGGAAAATGTTAGGGGATGTCAAAAGTTTCCTTCCACTTTACACCGAAACTCCGAAGTTATAATGAAGTTATAATGAATGTTGAGGGTTATAATTTTCGGCTATTATGATAAGATTTGGGGAAATTTGCATGCATTGTCCACTTTAAATTCTAACATGTCCTTGCAAGTTGAGCGTCCTTTTTTTATGGGCTGAATAGCCGTATCAATTTTTTAGAAAATCTGCTTTAAATTTTTATGGTGGGTGGGATTTGAGCTTGAGTTGCTTTGATACCATCTTAAATGAAGGTCATCTAACCATTATACCAAAACTCTGAAGTAATGGTGAGGATCGAGGATTATAGTTTTATATTAATTCTAACAGAAAATTTATCCACGACATGATGAATGCATACCTATTGTATCATGTATCAATGTATTATGTTAAGGTCTATGGTCTGTAATTAGTGCCGGATCCAGAAAATTTTTCTTGGGAGTAGACAAGAAGTGTCTATTTACCTAAAAATAAAAATATAATATCATAAAATTATAGTGTTTGATGTGAATATACTTAATATACTTTATTGTTAAATATGTAAATGTGCTTTTACTTTTTAATTGGTTAATTTAATTGTTATTAAATTCTTCATTGTTTTTAGATACATTGAGTGGAAATTTTAAATTTTATGGGGAATGGATATAAAAATTTCATGACATTACATGCAATTTGGCTATAAATCCACCCGTCTGTAATGCTTTGTTATATTCTATCTCCGACTGAGAGCTTGAAACACAATCATACTTACCAATTCAAAAAAAAAGTTATAATTTTTTATTATTTTGATATTAGTCCCTTGAACTTTTTATAGTAGTCCTCTAAATCATTGAAATTTGAAATTAGTCCCAAATCTTATAACTGTTCTAAAATTATTCCCCCAAGTTAGCAGTTGTGAATATTAACTAAACTTTAACTAATTTGGCGGACTAATTTCAACTTAAAGATTTGGGGGGACTAATTAAAAAATATGAAGATATTGTGGACTAATTTCAAAGCACTTAAAAGGTTTGAGGGACTAATTTCGAAATATGAAAGATTTGGGGGACTAATTTAGAAGAAAAAACCAATAATTTATAGTATGACGCACCCTCTTCTGGTTGAGAGCTAGGGTTATAATTCTATACTTTAACAGGAATACCAAACTAAAATAAGGGGAACTTTTTTTTTAGAACAAAATAAGGGGAATAGTTTCTTCAGCTTTCCCGTGGTTAATTGGACTAGCCTTAGTCCATAAGGAACAAAGGAGTAACTAAATTAACTGGATCAAGGTTAATCAGCTGCTCATATAAGAGATTTGTTAGTAACATATAGTCCAGCTTTATTCTGTTACAAAATGGATTATTAGCATCGGAAACTTTACCATGCAATTTTTTCTTCCACTGTGTCCAACAAAACCCACTTTAGCTAATAGCCTCATAATAATAACCCTTTCTTTTACACGTAAATCATAAATGTTAATTTTTGCGGCACTAGTCCTGTTGAACTAAAACTAAGAACCAACAGAAGTTTTTTTGTACTTAATCTATTGAAGATCTTAAATATCTGATAATGCGTTTTAAAATACGTGTTAATTTTGTCAGCAAATGGTAACATGCCAAATTCTTCTGAATGTGGCCCTTCATTTAAAGGACTCAGAAACGTTGCGTGTGGCATGCTTGCTGCTTGCCTTGTGGCCGCTGCCTCGCCAGTTGTTGCTGCAAATCAGGTCAGGCATTTTCTTTAAACTTTTTAATACAATTATCATGTTGAGCACCATCTTTTGCCCACCTTTTTGTGCATTATAGCATCTCTATAATGTTATTGGTTTGCAAATTTGCCTTTATTACTCAAGAAGTTCGAAACTTTTTGATTTTGCATAACATGCATGTATCCTCATTTGTGAAGGCAAGAACATCCATCAAGTATCAGATTATTCGAAAAGTACATAGATTCTGTCCACCAAGATATTTGAACCCTTGTCAACTTATTATGTAAACATTTTAGACCTTTGGGCATCTTAGAAGAGCAATGTGTCAACATCTTTGACTAAATTTTATACAATGGGTTTTCTTAAGTTTAATCCATCTCAAGAGAAGTTGATGCTCATTAATGATGCAAATCTGGCTCCTATTTTTGAAATGTATATATCTGGTTGCGAAAATCAAAAGTGGCATGCCATGTTGTAGCTAAACCAACTTGTCTGCTCAAAAAAATCCTTTTCATAGGCAACACTTTAAGAGAAACGTTTAGATAAATATATGACTCACAGCCCAGAAATATATGACTCACAGGCATTGAATGCCTAAACACATTTATATAAAATATAGAAGATATATAGCACTTTGAGCTCATTCTTGTGTGGCGTCCAGAGGAATACTACACTTTTAATCTCTTTTATGAAATCAATAATATTTAAAGGTTTTTGCTAGAGTCATTAACCAGAATTTCTCCAAGAAAGTTAGAAGGTTGTTTTTGGGTAAACTTTACAAAACCCCACAAGAAGTATGACCCCTTTTGAGATAAACCCCGAAAATATTTGGAAATGTCGCTTAACCTCATATGTTTCCTCATAAGTTTTGCATTATTCTGAATGTACTTTCAGGTAGCCCTCAACTTTTTGGAGGTTATATGAAAAGGTTTTGGAGGTTAAGTGACATTTCCAAACTTTTCGTGTTACCTCAAAATGGGCCAAACATCTTTGAGGATTTTGTGAGATTTACCCTTTTTTCCAAACAGGCCACAAGTTTCGTGTGAAAAAAGTTGATATTTACAGACACAGTTACTGCTTATATAAAACTTTTTAACTTTACGTTCATTTTCATTCTCTTTCTTGTAGAGATTGCCTCCGCTATCAACGGACCCAGACCGTTGTGAGCGTGCATTTGTAGGGAACACCATTGGTCAAGCAAATGGTGTATATGACAAGCCAATTGACCTCCGCTTTTGTGATTATACAAATGATAAATCGAACCTAAAGGGAAAATCACTTGCTGCGGCTCTAATGTCAGAGGCAAAGTTTGATGGTGCTGATATGTCAGAGGTTGTAATGTCCAAAGCTTATGCTGTTGGTGCCAGTTTTAAGGGTAAGCACCACTTCAACTAATTGTTGTTGATGATTGTAGTCATGGCCACATGTCATATATACTAATTGATTACATGTAAGCACTCTTCGTGATGCATCTTACAGTGAGTCGAGCTAAAGTTTGTGGATATTAAGTCATTCTTCCTGATGTATTTGCACAACTTTTTTGTCTTTCTTTGAGTGTGCAAGCACATGAAGTACATTTTTTGGGTTAGTCGTTAATAGACCCTCTACAGTTCACTGTTTTGAACATACTGCCCCTATACTTATTTATTAAATATACTGGAAGGTTTTTTGACACACGCCAGATATTTTTGGTGCTTTGTGACATTTTCAAAAGTTTAAGGGCTATTTCAAAATGGGGCAAACTTGTGGGGGTTTTGTGAAGTTTACCTGAAATATTTAGCTTGGTCCTTTCAAACTTAAGTTTTCGAATAAAATGAAAGGTGTTAAGCTTCTTCTATACTTTCTCATGTCAAATATAAAGTGAATTCAGTTATGGAGAGTGTAAACTACGCATATGCGCGAAATTAAATCTCTTGTTTAGAGGTATACGTGTCTGGATCTTATATAGGGATTGCCATGCACCTTGATCTTCAACCAACGGTTTCGAAGCAATCACATCTAGATGGTGAAAAACTCCCACGAATCACCCTGCGACTAACTCCAAAATACAGAATTGAGAGAAGAAGGAAGAGATGAATTTTTCTTTTTTCTATAACTTTTCTTTTCACGTTACGTTATTATTTAAAGGGAGAAAGGGATCTAAATATAATCCAATTAGAATTAGTCAAATAGTTTCTCTCTAAGAGAACATTTAAGTCCCTCTTAATTGGGTGTATCCTTATCCATCTATGACTAATAGACAGTATGACTAAAGAGCTAAGACAATTCCACAAAAATAACCAACCAAATTTATATGACTGGCTATCAATGCTCAAGCATTTACTTACGGTTTATATTACATGCAGTATACCAAAGAATTTTCAGTTAGACAACTAAAAGATGTTCTTTATTATTGCAGGGGTGGATTTCACAAATGCAGTCATAGACAGAGTGAACTTTGGGAAGGCCGATCTCAAAGGAGCAATCTTTAAGAACACAGTTTTATCAGGTTCTACTTTTGACGAAGCTCAACTTCAAGATGCGGTCTTTGAAGACACCATAATAGGCTACATTGATCTCCAAAAGCTTTGCGTAAATACTAGCATCAATGAAGAAGGAAGAGCAGAGTTGGGGTGTAGATAACCATGTTGCTGGTTTTGTCAAGAGTTACTTGCTACATATAAGATTTTGTGTTTACATGTCCTGATAATGAATTTTTGTACTAGTTTGTAATATATCATTCTTCAAGCAGTGTTGATATCAGCGAGATGCTTATGAAATATATGTGAATCTTGTTGGTAGCATTTGACCAGAATGAAAGATATGTGATTCTTGTTTAGCTTTTTCATTTGTCTAGGAATTTATTAAGTTTACCAATGGTTTTATGTTCAATTTCGAATGTGGAAGGCTTGCAATTTCCAACTGATAACATAACTCTAGCCTGCATTTTGCAAAGGGTTATTGGAGGGGTTAAAGGGGTTTGATCGTTTACTAAACTGCCAAACAATGAGTTTTGATCAAAGAGTTTGTTACCCCCGGTCAACGGACTAAGCACAATTAACCAGTCAAAATGATTTTATAAGATGTTAATTCCTCGTTTATGTTAAATCTGTAGCACATTAAAGCAATCAAATATGTTTATCTTTTTAAAAATTTTGGTGCAAATATGTCATTTTTCACAGTCCAATCTTTTTATTTCTATTTATTCTAAATTATATTTCAGTTGACAACAAAGCGCATCTGGTGTAGTGGTATCATAGTACCCTCCCACGGTACTGACCAGGGTTCGATTCCCTGGATGCGCATATTATTCATTGTACTATTTTTAAAAAATTCTTTTCTTTCTGAATTTTCGGACATAAAATATATTTTTTTTCCTACCTTTTTAGTGTTCTTGCCATATTTGAAGTATTGATGGAGTAGTTTACCATATCATAAATTTGTTTCATGACGTTATTTACCTTGTCATTGATAAATTTTTGGACGCTCATTCAAGCAAACATTCATAAAGAAACGAGTGAATAACTCCTCCTATGAACGGAAGTAATCTGAACAGACTTAAATCATCGACCAAAAAAAAACCAAACTATAGTTGCACAAAATTAGGACTAGTTTCATATATATCATCAGGTTTTTGTACATCTGATGCTATGGAGTTGGTGTGAATCTAAAAAAAATCCCTTCAATATAATCTGAAATGGATGGTTACTCTTGCTTTCTTCCTCGAGGACTTCATAAAATTAGAAGCAAGAGACCTGTGCACACTTTTCTCATCACTCCACCGGACGCATAGCGTGTTTCAAGCCCTGCGCATACTTTCCAGTCGCCCTGCTGGATAACTGGATACGCGGTGTTTCAAAGAATGCCAATCTTCAGATCAGCTCAGAACAGGGGGAGTTTTGAGATGGATGTTCTGCTGGATACCGGATACGCAGTGTTTCAAAGAATGTCAATCTTTGGATTAGTTCAGGAGGAGGGGATTTTTGAGATAGATGTGCTAGTCCCGCGATGCTTCGCATGTACTGGATCTGATCCTTTGGATAGTTTATCCTAGCTATTACCTTCAAATGGCTCCTTAGTACTGGTGCCACTTTGGGCTAGCAGTTGCCAAAATATCGCTCCAACTCCAACGATCATCGTCTCCGCAGAGCTTCACCCCCAGGAAAGGTTTGATTCCCTTGAACAACAATATAGATTATGTTTAGACCATGAAGCACTACAGACCTTCAGGCTGATTTCTTCAGTGCCATACACTTGTAATCACAAGAAGCGTAAACTTTCAACCAAAATCCCTCATGTTCCTCAATCTCTTCGGTAGCTTGTAGCATGATGAACAGGAAACATGAATTTGCTCTCTAATTCCTCCAAACATCAGGGCTTTTCTGCTGCTCTGAGCCTGAAGTGAGTGTCTTTCTACCCATCTGCTCTCATCTACGATTGCAACATTCTCTCAGAAACAATTCAGCAGATAGTAATTAGGCCCAACACTGAGACGAATACACATACCATAAGAACAATATCACTATTTGAAAAATGATTCTTTCAACATTTGATTTAACAATGTAATGTAATTTGTTTCAGTACACTTTTTCCACCAAGCAAATGACTTTAAAATGCAACCTGCATGCCTTTTGCACGGCAATCACAAAAAGAGCTAGCACAGCCCTCAGAAGGAAACGAAGCCAAAGAAGCAGCACAACCCTTCTTGAGCTCATTAAACCTATTAAGATCAAAACTGTAGGCCTTCATGAGCTTTTTCTGCTTCGCATCAAACCGACTCTGAAAGAAACTCTCAAACGAAGGTTCTCTTGATGTCCTGAGGAAAAATCCATACCCAGCCAAGAAGTACATGGAGGTTAAGTAAAAGCAAATAGGCTCCATTACATCCCATGAGAGCTCCCAAAATGTAAGCCTCATCAATCCAATTGTTTGTATTAACATAAATCCGAGACCACACCATAGCTCCCTTTTAACGCCGGTCTCTGCGAGTTTATCTATTGCTGCTTTCAGCTCTTCAAGCTCTCGAAGCTCCTCCTTTTGGCACTGATTCTTCTGCTGGGGAATTAATAGAGGATTATGCTGGGGGATTGATAGAGGGATTACGCTCTCAACGGCTTTAGCTACCTGTGACATCAGAAGGAAAAGAAAAAAGGCTTTGGCTACTTGGTCTTCAAGAAGATAAAAGAACACATATTTTCGAGTTTCATATATGCATGTACAACGATAATATATAATATGCAGGATAAACGAAAAACAATATGCAATTTTACTTTCTAAAACAAATATAGACAATAAGCAACTCAAGATTTTGAGGTAAAGATGTCAACTGATTGAGGGTTGAGAAAGATATCCAGCTAACAAATATAAATAACATGATCCATGTTAAAACTTCTGGATTGCACCAAAACAAGGAAGGCCATATTGATGAAAGATATTATCATCAACATTAAGTAACTACATTAATATAAAAATGAAAGATATTATCATCAACATTAAGTAACTACATTAATGTAAAAAGAATTGCATGCAAATAGATGAACTTGTGTTGATATGTCAGAAGTAATGAGAACATATTCATGGAAATTTTGGGTAATAACTTAATAAATATATGAAGTATAATATATCATGACTTGATCAAAATAGGAAGAGATTATTTAAGGAAGTACTTGAAATTTTTATGAGAAGAGCACAACACTCAAAAGATTTAAAAGCATCAATTTTGTTAGAACAAATATATAACATGAATTCCTCGTCCTTGCCGGTCGATATATAGTATGACATGAACATAAATGTGTTAAGAGTGTGAAAAAAGCAAACTTGTGATATGTGGATAAAAAAGAATAATATAAAGTCTTCTGTATAACATATCCTCAATTATTCTACAATATAAAAAATCTAAAACAACTATGAATAGAATAATAAACCCCGGTATTTTGCTAGTAAATTTCTGTCCAGCAAACATTATATGTATGTTTTGTCAAATCAATAAAGAGTTCATGTGGCAACAAATGTTCATGGATATGTAAATTTACAGTTCACAATAAGATCTTAACTCGTCCAGTAGAAATTTCTAAAAATCAAGTAGATCGAGTATAAATTTCCAAAATCAATTAGGTCCATAAATCCACGGTCACCTGAGAAAACATTAAAGTACACCCTATAATCACCACTAGCCTATTAGTATATAGACAACCCATTGTAAAAGATTTCCTAATTGATAAATTTCAAACAAGTTCTGCTCTGTGCATTTAAGTATATTGGGCACACTCCACAACTCTTAATTTGCCAAAAGTGAACTTACCCTAAGTCAACTTAAGTCAGATATTATATTATATCGAACATTTCCTCTAAGAGCAAAAGACACGACCAGGAAATAAAGAGCTCAGAATAATTCAATAATTTCATAAGTTAATGTCCTCAGTTTAAAAACTAGCGCATATGCACCGATTAAGAAAATAATAACAATAATCAAACATAGACATGTCACTAAAAACTTAGTGTAGAGTACAAGCCAACAATTTGTGCAATTCACAAATACTCGTGAATACTTTTGACTACCATGCAATTTGTAGAAAAGCAAGGCATAATTATCAAATTAGAAGGAAATGTGTGTCTCTGTGTGTGCGTGAGTGCGTGCGTGTGCGTGTGTGTAAGTTAAGACTCCAATGAATAACATGACTTGTTAAACTCCAATGGATGACACTAAATTGGGAAATTCGTCTCAAGTAGTATGAGTTAAATGATTCTAATCAAGAAGTCCAGGAGAAAAGAGGATTAATCACGCTGATTCGATAGGACAAGGAAACAATGTGGTGCGCTCATCCGGATTGGGAATCTATACTATTCTCTGTTTGAATCCTATGGAGAATAGTATAAATCGGTCTTCCACCCTGCTCAATTCTTATATTCTTCTATGCCTTGGGATCGTCTTTCCATTTTCCACGATATATATTTGTTATCTTTGTCGTCATCACCTTAATACTCTATGGAAAATATCATATGAAAAAGAATCTCATCCTCGGGTTGGAACCCAGGAATATATTCTACAACTTATCCTATTAATAATCCACTCCACTTGGCAAAACTAGTAGCCTCAAACTATTTACAAGTTGAACGAATGGAAAACTTGGAAAAATGGTTCAGCGTACCCAACAAATTATGAGCTGAAAACGCAGAAATTTACTCGAGTCAGGTAATCGAAAGAAAAGACACTAAAACGTGCTCACATTATAATGATATCCTATACCATCATAAATTTATTAATCTCTATGGCAAGTAATATCACAAATTGAAGTTTCATGTGGCATCATCAATTCCTTGGGAAAAGTGGAAACTAATTAGGTAATTTTCTTTTTTAGAATTCTGGTTTATTCTTTTTCACTATTAAATACTGAAAAAGACATTGTTTGCGTCTCATGAAGAAGGTTCAGTTCTCCATCCAAGGTTTTACCATTTCAAACACGTAACCCTTCGTTTCTTCCCTGTAGAGAATAAGATAGAAAGAAACACACGACGAAAATACGATCAGACCCCAGCAAATTTGATTCAAAACATAATTTCAAACTATAATTTGAAGGAATTTTGCATAAAAATTCAATTTTTTGCCCCTCTATTCTGCGGCCTCAGGCCCTCCTTCCAATGCCTACCCTCATCTCCCATCACGCTCTACCGACAAACTTACAAACTACGACTACCTTCGCAAATGGAACAAAAATTGAATTTTTCCTGCAAAATCCCCCAAATTTTCATTAAAAAAATAAGAAAAAAACACAAATCAACAGAAAAAAATTTACCTCATCGGGCCGAAGAAACACGACATTGCCCAAAACAATCACAGCCCCCGACTCATCGAGAGCTTTCGCGATCCCCAACCCCTGATCCAAACTCGAGATCTCACTGCAAACCTTCAAAAACTCCGAATACGAGATCCTTTCTTTCTCCATCGATCTCAACCTCGACCTCGCCATCTCCATCTTCGCCGCCTTCATCACCTTTCTCACCTCCTCCGCCGACATCCTGGTCTCTCCTTCCTCCTTCTTTGGCGGGATCAAGCAATCGAGCCGGATCCGAGACCCGTTAAGGATCCGAACCCGATCAATTAGACCATCGGCGACGGCAATGGGGAAGCGATCGGGCGGGATCGGATCCTTGTGGAGGAAGCGGCGGGTGAGGCCTCTGTCGGATTCGGGTACGATCTTGCGGGTAGCGGATGGTCGGAGGTGAGCGGAGCAGGATTTGGCTGCGTGAAGGAATCGATGAGCTAGGGTTTTTTGGAACGCCATTATTTTGGAGATTGAAAAAAAAAAAAACCCTTCCTTTTCAGATCGCGAGGAAGAAGACAAAAGGAGATGGTATTTATAGGAGGAGAGAATGACGGGAGATGAGATGATCGAACGAGATAATGACGAGATATTACGTAATGGTTTGATGAGTCAGCGAATTAATTCGGAGCATATCCTCACGCGTGGTTAAAGCTTACCTCTCGAGTTGTTTATTAGATTAATTAATAGCTTAAATTTAGAATATCCTTATGTTACTCGGAGGAGCTTTGCTACAGGGACCCAAAATATGGGACCAATAGAGGGGACAAGTGAGGTGTCTTTATTCTATTGGATAATGAGTTGGCCATCATTAATGATGGCCAACTTGTTATCCAATAAAAGGGAGACACCTCATTTGTCCCCTCTATTGGTCCCATATTTTGGGTCCTTAAGGAATTTTTCTACTCGGAGATATACTGAGTAGTATTTTATATTATATTAGTGTCATTACTCGCGCCACGCTGAATTAAAATTTGTAGAATTAATTATAAAAAATTTCACTTTATGTTTCCTTTGCTCAATCTTTATGATATGTTAATTTAATAATTAGCTTAATTGAACTCTGATAATGAGAATCAAACTAAAAATAGGTATATTTCACAAACTACGGTACATCTTGAGCAATTGAAAAATCTAAATTTACATAAAACCTTAAATATAATTAAGAAAAATTAAACTTACATTATTAATATACGAAACATTATTATCTTTCCTAAGGATATCAACAAACCTTCAATTACCTCAAGTACTCTATTATGCACGATCTACATTGCATTTAAGCTTTGTATACTTGCACCTTCACCCACTATATTTATATACCAATAACAAAAAATGGATATATTTATATACCAATAACAACAATAACCAAGCCTTTATCCTAAATGTTTGGAGTCGGCTACATGAATCATATTTTTTCATTCTATTCTGTTGTGGCTTTCAAAGGCACCAAGTTAGGATGATCCATAGCCTCAATCCCCTCAAATGTCTCCTTAAACTCCCTCGCACTCAGATTCACATCCTTCAGCCTCTTCACAACCACCACCATCCCTATTTCAAGCACGGTCTTATAGGCCTTCCCAAATGTTCCCTTCCCCAAAACCTAGGCCCACAAACCTCAGCCAGCTTCCTCCTCCCACAAACCGCCACCGCCGCAAGAAACCCTGAAACCCCACAAACAACCAAAAACCCCACCAAGCTCAAGCTCCTCCTAACCCTCCAGCGAGCCTCGATGGTGCCAACATCGCCGGAGAAACCGTCATCGACGAGGGATCGGAGGAGGGATTTGAGGAGGAAGGAGGAGAGGAGAGGGAGGGAAGTGGAGGGGAGAGGGTGGGGGAGGAGAGGGGAGAGTTGGCGACGGCGGTCCAGCAGGTGGTGGCGGCGGCGGTGGTCCAGCAGGTGGCGACGGTGCCCAGTAGGCGGCGGCGGCGGTTGAGAAGCCAACAAGAGAAAGGGGGGATGAGGAGAGGGAGCTAGGGGAGGGGAAATGAGGAGAGAGGGGGAAATGAGAGAGGGATTTGGGGGAAAATCCCTCTCTCGGGCACAGGCTGCCCAATTTTTTGGGCACGCCCGCGCCCAAATTTTTTCCAACTTTTGGGTTTTAGCGATGGAAATTAGAGTCAGAATTTCCGTCGCTAAAACACTTTTTAGCGACGGAATTTCCGTCGCTAAAAGTGGTTTTAGCGACGGAAATTTCCTGAAAAAAAATTTCTGTCAGGAAATTAATGGCGACGGAAATTTTCTGTCGCCAATAGTGAACTTTCCGTCGGTAAAACTTTTTTGCCGACGGAAAAATAGCGACGAAAAATTCCGTCGCTATAACCTAACTTATAGCGACGGAAAATTCCGTCGCTAAAGGACCGTCGGCAATAGTTCATTTTCTAGCGGTGTGGGTCATTTCCTCCGTTACGTTAGTCTTAATCATATCCTTCTTAATTGCTTCTGACCATGTCATTCTAGGTCGACCTCTAGATATCCTAGCCTCATTAACTCTTATATTATCATTTTTTCTAATAGGTGCACTAAGGGGTCTCTTTTGTACATGATCAAACTATCTTAATCTATTCTCTCTCATTTTATCCTCAATAGGAGCAACCTCTAATTTACTACGGATGCATTCATTTCTTATCTTATCTTTTAATGTATACCCACAAAACTATCGCAACATTCTTATTTTTGCTACACTCATTTTTTGAACATGTTATTTTTTAATTTCTCAACATTCTAACCCATAAAGTATAGTTGGTCTTATAACGGTCCTATAGAATTTTTCTTTAGTTTCATTGGTATTCTACAATCACATAGGACTTCCGAAGAACTCCATTTTAATCATCCCGATTTAATTCGATGCACAACATCATCATCTATCTCATCATCATGCATAATGATAGATCCTAGATAACGAAAATTGTCACGCCCCGCTTCCCAAAATACAGGGGAATCGGAACGTGAACAAGCCCGTGACGTATTAGATCAAGGAGAGATAAGTGCTAGACCCCGTCTCCTCAACCTAATACGCCAAGCGTCTGAAAATAAATACGATGCGAAGTCACAGGTCCCCGATCACATATAGTAAGAATATAATGAACAACACAGAACAAAATAATACATATCACAAATGAATATCATCCAAGACATAATATTCGGGTTAAACGTGCCCTTATACAAAACTGAACAAATGAATACTAAAGAGATACAAAAATACATCGATCAAGCAGGAATGTAAAGAACTACAAAAGCAACTAAGGCCAACAGAAAAATAAAGAAAAGACTATGCTTCGACTCCTTCTTCTGTTCCATCTACAAGGCACTCCTGCTGAGAATCCTCTAGCTCCTACTGAACCTGTTCTTCCTCTAAGTCTGACGTACACCAGAGAAAACAGGTGTACATCAGGTGCATGACGCACGGCAAGACCCCACAAAAGAAAAGAACGAACGAAAACCCAAGCAGAAAACAATACGATAACAGAAATGACAAAAGAACGTGCAACTGGAAATCTGACAAAATCAACATGCGGAAACACTACTAAAACATGAAAAACATAAAGCATCCAAAATCGATCAGGTAACAAGATCATGCAGCTAGCGATCAGTCTAATCGTTCAAGTAACGGGGGCATACAATAGATGAAATTAATACCTAAAAATCTACAATAAGAGACGTAGTACGTCGAGCGAAATAATCCAAACAAGGAAACCCTCATGTATATATCATATGTCTCAAATTGTAGATAATTAAATATTAGTCCCGATCTATGTATGGAAGGAAGTACAACTGGTCTACATCTCACAAGAATCCATAAATCCTAACCAAGGTGACGACACCGATTCACCTTGACTCAACAAACCAACCACAGTGGCGACACCGATCCACTGGTAATAAGTCATGTAACTAGTCGTCCTAAAACAAGTCACTGGTTCACATCTCACACAGAGTCAACGCTCATATCATCGGATAACTGACTATTCGCATATCCCCCACGTGCATCCAATCAAATAAATTCATGAACCAAAGTAGCAACACCGATCTACTTTGACCCAACCAATCAGCCACCAGTGGCGACACCGATCCACTGTGACTCAACATACCAACCCTAGTGGCGACACCGATCCACTGGTACGAACCTGGAAGATATATTAACAGTCTTATCCAATTACATGAACCATGACTTCCCCATCCTAACTCTTCTCGCTTTCTAAGTCAACACAACACATGTCTCTAGGTCACGCAAGGCCACTACGAGCATGACTACTAACGGTTCTCAATCACAACCAGAAATAACAAATACGAATGATCATGTACGATAATATCAAGGCATATTACATAATTAAGAATCCAAAATCATAAAATTGTTCTAAAATAATGTTATGAAATAATAAATTTATTTACTTAAAATAATTCCTTTTACAAAATGAGTTCTTTCAAAATAATCCCTTTTTTTTAAAATAAGTTATTTTCTCAAATAATTCTAAAAATAATCTTTTAAAATAATAAATTCATAAATAATCTTTTTATAAGATAAATTCTCATTAATTCAAAATAGTCTATTTTCTAAAATAAATTTTTTTACAATATTTATCATTCTAAAATAATTTCTTCCACAAGATAATTTCTAAAAATTATTATAATTATTCTAAAATGATTCTTTTTCTCAAATAAATTCTTTTTAATTATTATAATTTTCCCAAAATGATTTCGTTCTCAAATAATTTCTTTTTAATTAATATAATTATCCAAAAATGATTCTGTTGTCGAAATAAATTCTTTTAATTTATCTTAATTATTCTGAAAATACTATTTATCATATAATTACGATTTATCTAATATTATTCATCAAACAATCCCATACAGATAAATATATCAAACCTAAAATTACAGATAATTCATAATAAATACAAAATTCAGATATGAGTAAGTGGGATCTTGCCTATGAGGCCAAAGGGCCTGTTGACGAGGCAGCAATGCCGTTGCGGATGCGGTATGACGGGTCTGAAATAGGTGGAGCAGCGGATCTGAACGACGCGGTTGTAGAGTGCGGCAACGACGTCGCTGTGAAAGAGCGGCGACGAAGGGAAGATGACGACAACGGTGGATCTGATCGGGGAGTGTCATCGGCAGGGGTGGACGGCGTCGTTGCTGATCATGAACGGCGACATAGGGGAGCTCAGGCGCGGGTCAGGGTTGGTCGGAGGCTAATCAGCGACGGGCTGAAGGAGGAGAAGCTCGGGGGTTCTTGGGTGGAGCTCAAGGAGGAGCTGGGCATCGGGGGAGCTCAGGAATGAGCTGGTGATGGTGGATGGTGGTGCAACAGCGATGGAGGACGGCGAACATGAGCTCAGAGGGTGTCGGCGTCTCGGATCTGGAGCTCAGGGAGGGGCAGCAGGACGAGGAGCAGGAGGCGGTTGAGCAGGATGATCGGAGTGCGTCGGAGGGGGATGGTGGCCGGCGGTGAGCATGGGAAGGGGAGACGTTCAGGTGGAGGTTGGCGCGGCGAGGGGAAGGTAAGGTGGCGGGGTGAGCTCGGACGCGAGCTCGGGTCGGACGGTGGGCAGTCAGAGGAGGCAGCGCTGGTGGAGCTCGTGGAGGGGGTCTCGGAGCTGGGAAGGGTAGGAGGAGGACGGGGAGGGCTGAGCTTGGGGCGGCGGTGAGCTGAGCAGAGGCGGTGGAGGGGAGGCTGTCGGCGGCTGGACAGCGCGACGGGTCTGGCTGGAGAGGCGGTTGCGGGCTGCTAAAGATGGCGTGGGCGTTGAGCGGAGGAGAGAGATAGAGAGAGGCTGAGAGAGATGATGAAGAGAGGGAAAGAGAGAGAAAGTGAGAGAACGAGAGAGAGATTGAGTTGAAGAGAGAGAGAGAAATGAGAGCTTGTGAGTGAGAGAGAGAGAGCACGAGAGATTAAAATAAAAAGAGGGGGGAAACACGAGGCAGGGTATTTGCGTGAAAGGGGGAGGGAATTGGGGAAGTGGGGTAGGAGAGAGAGAGGATGAATTATTGGAGAGAGAGAGACAGAGTGGAGTACCGGTGAGAGGGAAAATACAGGAAAAATACCCCTTTAAAAATAATTAAAATACTAGAAAATTTATTCAAATAAATATTGAAAATTTATGGTCAAAATAATAATAACAATAGCAATAATGAATAATTAACTATTAATTCAAAAAGTTTTACCAAAATAATTAAATTTATAATTAGCAAAATCATTAAAATAAATATAAAATCGGATTTTTAAATCATAAAATTTCTAGAAAATTGGGAAAAATACAAATACTCTTTTAAAAATAATAATTTAATATTTAAATACCAGAAAAATTATTTAAACCAGTATTAAAAATTTACGGTCATTACAAAAATTATTAGTTTTAGGTATTTTTTGGCCATCAATATGCACCATAGGCTCTCTTTCTTTCCTACTTTTATAAAAAATGCATTCCATATATTCTTTTTTTGTTCTACTAATTCTAAAACCTTTAGACTCAAGAGCTTGTCTCCATCTTTCTACTTTAGCAATATTGCCTCTTCTAGTTTCATCAACTAATACTATATCATAGCAAATAACATACACCGTGGAATTTCATCCTGAATATGCTTAGTAAGTTGATCCATAACTAATGCAAAAAGATGAGGACTTAAAGCTGACCCTTAGTGTAAACGTATGGTAATAGAAAATGGTTTAGTATCTCCTTCATTAGTTCTTACTCTAGTTATTACTCTATCATACATATCGTTAATCACATCAATATATATACTTAATATATGTTTCTTTTCTAACACCCACCACATTACCTCTCTAGGTACTCTATCATAAGCTTTTTCTAGATCGAAAGATCCATATGTAGATCCTTTCTCTTCTCTCTATATCTCTCCTTCAACCATATCAAAATATGTACATGTTCCATAGTTGACATTCCATGCATAAAACCAAATTGATTTTCAGATACTCATGTCTATTTTCTTAGTATTTGCTCTATTACCCTCTCCCAAAGTTTCATAGTATGACTCATGAGTTTTATACCTCGATAATTTGAACAACTTTGTATATCCCAATAACAACAAAAAATATAAAATGGATATATTTATATACGAATAGCAAAAAAAAACACAAATAAAATGGATACATTATTTTCATAAAATAGAGTGTAGCATTAAATTTTGCAAGATGGATGCATAAGAAAAGCCTAATCGAGCCCGCCTTGTCAACAATCAAATGCATCATTATAGAGTTGGAACTAATGATAGAGAAAGGGATCTAAGAATGTTTTTAACTAGATTAGCTTGTAAGATTTATAGAGAGGGGATGAATTGAGAAAGAATGAGAAGTTGATCTGGCCCTTAGTGGAAATTGAGTTGATGAGATAGTGACAACTACTACAATTAATAGTAATTAAGAGAGGTTACATTTTAATGCTTCATGAAAATTCAAAGATTTGAATTTGATGTGACATTATGACCATCTTCAATTTTACAAACAACAATTTTTAGGGTAATTTGCATATAATAGATAAGATTTGCAAGGCTTTAATTGATGGATGATAGTATATGAAAGCTTTAGAATTTGTATGAATATTTAAAAGTTTTAGAATCTGTATAGATTACATAGAAGATGAATGATCAATTCTTTGAAAAATAGACATGCAGCCAATTCTCTAAAAAAATTGACATGTGTCATCTTAGAGTATTGTTTTAGTATATTAGATAGATT
Source organism: Asparagus kiusianus (assembly GCA_022839385.1). Taxonomy (NCBI): domain Eukaryota; kingdom Viridiplantae; phylum Streptophyta; class Magnoliopsida; order Asparagales; family Asparagaceae; genus Asparagus; species Asparagus kiusianus. The sequence goes on from BQKN01066772.1 coordinate 734,006, forward strand.
ATATTTTAAATAAAAAATAAATATGAATATGAATGATAAGTGTGCTGATTGGAGGGATGAAATGATAAAGATCCTTTTAATTGAATTTGGCTAATAAGAGAGTTCTTATCACTTGTCCAATTTTTTGATATCAAGTTTATTAAGATGATTTTCATGTATCGGATCCACACAATAGAGAGGATTTAAGATTTACTTTAAAGATTATAACACATATAGTTTTCATTGTAACTTTAAAGTTTTGGTATAGTGTTAAAGACATTAAGATAGTGCTAGAGAAACCAAAGTTCGGATTTTGTCATCCCTTGTGAGTCCAAATTCCATCTTATGAAAGCGTCCTTAATCTGCATAGACGCGTTACCAATAATTCTTTTATGGGTCAAATAAATTTATTCGATCGTATTCAGCTGAACATATTCTTGCGCTTACGCTTACCACTCTTAGATTAATTTATCATCACTAGGCTGGAGATTAGACTAATCATCAACATTAATAAAACGGTGCATGCACTTCACATTTTTATGAAGAAATTGCGAAATATATACGTGTGAACGTGTGATACTTTGGGGATGTTAGTCTACAACGTCTGTGCGTTTCGTGCAGAACATATTATAGAATTTATTCTCTATTTCAATAAAAATAGTAGTGAATAGGAAGGATAAACGTGCTTATAGGATATATGAAATGATCAAAGTCTCTTATATGTATGCGAACAGTTCTGATAGGATGAGCACTTCGACTAATGCCTAGTTTTTTTTTTACTACTTAAGGCACCACTAATTATATGAGAACATTGCTGGAACAAAAATCCTTCTCACCACTGATAGAAAGTAATGGTTTTGATGAGTTAGAGAATTTATCGGAATTCTGACGAGCATATCTTATGCCCGATAAGCTTATAGATCGAGCTAGTGACTAGATTAAATCATTTAACATTAATAAAATGGTGCATGCACTTCACATTTTATGAAGAAACTAAGAAATATGTTCGTGTGATCTTTGTTGATGCTAAACAACTCAATTGTGTAATATCTAAGTGTTGCGTCTAGAACATACTTACAGTATTTATGCTCTATTTTAATACAAAACAATGAATATGAATGATAAACAAGTAAGAATTCTCTCAGAATACCCTATAGAAAAGGGTGATCTACACAGTTCAGGAGTAATTAGTGGGTTACCTGGGAATTATAACTCTTCTATATATGGTTTAGATCACCCCTCTTTTAAAGGGATATGGGTTTAATAGGATTACTACGAATGATAAATGTGGTGCTATAAGAGATATAGAAATGACCAATTTCCTTTTCATTGATAAGACAGAGCTTACTATATATCTCTTTTTTTATGTGTATCAAGATAATGTATTTTTTTCCCCTTTGTTATTAGAGAGCACAGTTTGAACTTTCAAATAAATAAACACTATAAACGTGCGTGTATTATAAGTTATGACTAACCACGAGATAATATATGAGAAAACAATCAATGATTTTAGACAACTCAGCAGTGTACGTTGCCATGTTGCTGGCATGTTTATTTCTTAATCACATAAACTTCTGAATGTTTCATATCCTGTTTCAAACTTAATTATGGTTTTCTGCAAATTAACTCTACTTTGAAAAGGAAACTTCTAAATTAAGTCATCGAACCTTTTTACAGCATACTCTTTCATATATCTCATGTTAAATTCGGGCGGGGGGTAAAATTAGAATATTTTGGGTAACTTGCTCCCTTGATTTTGATAAAAATTAAATCAAAACTCAAATTGTGTTCTGTTGATTTGATCATTAGTTTATGCATAGATTGTAAGTAAGGGGCTGTTTGGTTAGCTAAAAAAAAGGAAATCAATTATAAGAAACATATTTCTTATAATATGTTCTTTTCTTATGTTTGGTTCATTTCTTAAAACTACGAAAAGAGATAAGATGAGATTAGTTGTCACCATATTATTGGATGATGTAACTTATTTTTAAGGAAACTCATTTCATAATTTTTTTTATTAAGGAAATAGATGAAAATCAACTTTTAATGATTTCCTTATCATATTTCATTTTCTTTAGTTTTAGAAAATCAACCACACAGAGCCTAAACCGCAACTTAAACATTCAAACCCAAAATAGCGGAGCAGTCATTCTCTATTCAGTGACACGTCAACCAACGGAAAATCGTTGGCCAGATTTGAACTTGTATCGACCGATCATTATGGCCCAATTTAATGAGGTTAGCTTCGGTGCGGTTATAAATTATTGACACGTGTGAGGTTTTGAGACTGTCGGTTCCGGTTTGTTTGGGAGTTTGTCAATTGGGTTTGAGTTGGGGACGGTGGGAAGAGATGGGGTGATTTATTGGGTAACTTGCTAATTTGGGGGTAATTTTCCACATTAGCCCCTTACTCTTCAATATTTGGGATATAGTCACTTAATACTTTGCTTTGGTTCGATTCCGTCTTTTTCTTGGCATGAAGGAAACTTAGTTAGGGAACTCCTACACCTGATAAAGCGACTGAGTTTGAGCCCACACACCATATAGAGCTCTCAAGCTTTTCAAAAAAACCCCAGGGAATTAGGGTGTATCTCATATCGATATCAATTCTAAGAAACTCGACAAGGTTCACTTCTCAATTACATCTTATTTTAATGTTAATATTGGAGAGTGCTGATGTCCAAGTTCTCAACAGTGGGATTTGAGGTTGATCTTGGGGACCCTTAGCCTCCTTTGATGGTTGATTCCTCAATAGACTCTTGAGCTTCCTACAAAACTGCAACACATAAGAGGATCAGAGTTGGGTTCTCTGGCGATTCCTCCGACGATCAAGTCAGTAGTGAGCTTGAGTGGAGAAGAAGTGTGAGTATAAGGCGTTGAATTTGCAAGATATTGCTTACCCTTTTACTGTAGACAGTGAATCTGTTGATAGTAGGTACATAAGAGCAATTTTGTAATTTCGATTGAGTCCAAGCAAATAGCTTAGTCAGCAGTTTCTTTACAGGTGTCGGCCTGGCAAGAAGGGAAGCCTATCTCAGCCTGGGATGAGTTGAGCTGGGGTGCAGTCTACTTAAGACACGTGTCAGCCAGGTGAATGTGATTAACACTTGCTTATTTATTGTGACTCCCCTGGGTTCACACAAGGCTGCAGTCTAAGGTGAAACCAGAGATGTCAAACCTGCCATGCACCCACACTGTGCATAAACATGTTTCACCAATCACAATAATATCCTCTAGTAGAACCAAATAGAAGTGCAGGTAGAAACAGGCAAAATAAAGGGAATAAATGTAATAGACATGATATAGAAGAGATATCTCATAAATAAAAAGAATCATGTCTCAACTATAATACATCTGATATCTGAATAATGAAAACGTCTCAACATCTATCAACTAAAAATCGTACTAAGACACACTGCCTTTACAATATGAATATGAAACTCTAATGTCTGGATAAAACTCAAAACTACAGTGGAGTCTCTACAAGTAAAAATACGTGACGGCGACTATGCCAGAACTCCGTCACCCTGCGGCTCTCTGAAACTCCGAACTATTTAAAAAGTAATTAAAAGAAAAAGAATAACAACAAAAGCGTCAGAGCGCAACAGCAAGATTACCTCCATCCGCCCCCATGGAAATGGCTACTAGATGGAATGAAGGCTCTATCTATTAAGCATAGTCTACCTAGATTCATTTTCCCCGTATCTAAGTAGGATTAATATTTAGAAACCTACAACACGAGAGGTAGTACGTCGAGCGAAATAATTCAAGTAAGGAAACCCTCATGTATATACCATAAGTCTCAAATTGTAGATATCTAAACATTAATACCGAACTAGGAAAAGACAATCTAATGAAACCAATAATTAGAAATCCATAACACGAGACTGGTACGTCGAGCAAAATAATCCAAACAAGGAAACCCTCATGTATATACCATAAGTCTCAAATTGTGAATCTCTAATCATTGATTCCAACTAAGAAGTAAAAAAAAAGATAGTAAAAGAAATAAGATATCAACACATCGTATTTATAATATCTTCCACTATCACTGGGAGATAGAATAAAATACCAACACATAATTTTGTATACTTTCAAAAGTAACGTATCTCAGTTATATAATTCAATGATAGGTCGTATTCATAATCGACATCTGCCATACTTAGGTTATCAAGTAATTGTCTCAGTACAACAGACTACCCTGTAGGTATCCTAAACTGTGTACACGGCTCATTAGTCTCATCGTGATCTTAGTGCATAACATGAGTGCGGGACAGACTCCCAAATAGGCATCCTAGAAATACGGCTCACGAGCCTCATCGCACCCTAGTGGGGGACGAACGACTAGATCAAGCCTCCTAAAATCCAACTCAATGGACTGTACATGTGGAATATCGACATACTACCTCATGTAGTACTAAACTGAGCTCATAATTGATATCCACCTCATGTATAAAGTGTGTATATCTGGTGTGTCGATGCACTATCCCATATAGTACTAAGTTGTGCTCATCAACGATATCCAATATGTATATGAACTATATCTAATTCAAATATGACCAAATCAAAATTTATCATAATCCCCTTAGGATTCTTAAATGTATAACATAATATATTCATGACTATACGTATAACATCAAGAGGCTCAAAACTCCGCGAACGCACCTCAAAACGACGCAACATAGCTCCACAAAACGAGCAGGAAAAAATAGACGTGATATCTGTTAGTAAAATAAGCATATCTTTCTCTAGGAAAACTATTTTTACAAATGGTTTTCTGTTTTGAAAACTAGATTCACACGTATTTCAAATGATATAAGTTTGGTTCAGTTTAGAGTTCATTTGTTATCCCAAATCTCTAGTTAAACATTATATATGTGCAGCCGTTTTTCTGCAGGATATGTTGTTAGTAAACATAACATATCTTTCTCTATACAAACTCTTTTAAGAATGGTTTTCTATTTTAGAAACTGGATACATATATCTTTCATATAAAACTAGTTTGGTTAATTTTGGACTTTGTTTGCTAACTTAAACTCTTAATTAAAGATTATACAAGTGCTACAGTTTTTTTGCAGAAAAACATATATATAGTACATCACTTAAATTTATCGTATATGAATACAATTATGAAAAACCCTAATCATCATGATCATGATACTATCATAAACAGTAAGAATCTAATATTTTTTAAAGTTTTACTATCAAAAATCTGACTTTTAACACCTCAGGTTAAGATTAAAGCATGAAAACACATATTCAACATCATATTAATCATCTACACTAGTTATTTAACTATAGAGATACGTTTGGATGAAGATAATCTTGCTTTAATCTCATGTGCAGGCCTCTAAAATAAACAACAAGTAATCCATGAGCACAAACAACCCGTTTTCTCCTTGCTACACGTCGATGATCTCGCCCTTGTGTCGATATTTGCTTCACAAAGCTCTCAAAACTCATAAGAATAAGATCTAGGGTTTTTGAGGAGAGAGGGTGACTGCTAGGGTTCATAGATATGATAAAAGAAGGGAATTTTTGTGAAAAACACAGGTACTTATAGAGGCAAACCCGAAACAAACCTATTTGACCCGAACCAGGAAACCTAGTCTGACTAGGAAAACAACCTTTGGTATTTTGGCAATAACTTTAGCGTCCGACCTCGGAATAAGGTGATATAAGATTTATTGGAAAGCTGTTGAAAATACCTACAACTTTGGTATTTTGAGTTTTCCTATATTTTAAGTGAATTATTGTGTAAAATCTATAAACTCTTAACTGGTCATTTTTCCCAGATTTTTTTCTCGTGCATGCTTTGTGCATTTGCACTCATATATTCATATATATGTATCGGATTGATCTCAAATCAATTCCTAGCATACTCAATATCAATAAACGTTATTTATCACAATATAACATGTTTATTATTATATCTCACAACATTCAGTGTTACGGGGTTTTACATTTATATAGCATAACAGAGAGTTTCAATTAATACAATTTATAAGTATTAGAAGATTTCATAGCAATTAGTGATTCAAAAGACTAATTTTGAAATGATTTATAAAAATTGAATGACATAAAATTGTTCGGGTTGAAAATCATTTTCTTTATTACGGGGCTCATTACAACTTCAGTCGTTATAATAATTCAAAAGGAAGGACTTTTAATAATCCTCCTTACACAATGCAAATAAAAAGATTACAATTTTCTTAAGAACACACACAGATAGATCGTTTATCGGTCTTCTACTTGCGCAAGATCTTTGCCGGTATCGGGATTTATCCGTGGACCACCGACTGATCAGATCCGAATTACGATTTTGTTGCCTCGCAAATAAGATAAGAAATTGAAGAGGCAACAGCGAGATAATCACTCTTCTCGAGAATCACAGCTACATACGATCTCAAGGAAAACGGATGAATGAGATGCAGATCTCTCGAACTCTTCTCCTCCTTGTGCTGAAGAAATCGCCAAGATCCCTTCCTCCTCTCTGAAATTCATGCTCCTCACTCTTCAATTTGATAGGTTTCGTCGAGGCTCGAGAATTCCGAATCCGTGTAAATAAAGTCACTAGGGCCATATTTATAGACTTCAGAAGCTCAGTTTTCGGATAAGAACGATTGATTTGATCTCATCCTCAGTTGTAACCACTTAACCATGTTCCAAGATAACTTCAGATCAATTGGGGAGGCTTTAGATCAGAATATACTCAAACCTGAACGGTTAACGGGAGAAATCAGCATTTTTAGGTGTGAGACATACTTTATGTCTCGGCCTTAGCCGAGACACGTTTTGTGTCTCGGCTTTGGCCGAGACACGTCGTGTGTCCCAGTTGCGCGCCTCGACTTGTTTTTCGCGTAATTCCTCGGTCTGATCTCGGAATGACGCGATTCAAAGTGTGTTGGAAAACCGGAGAGGAGATCTACAATCTCCTATGAGTGAATCATGTGTGGAGTGGACAAGACACGAGTGGCGCTTCATCTTTCGTGAGTGAACCGTAACTCCCAATTGACCGTCTCTTTGTTATTTCGTCGTCCCATTGATTCGTACGCTTCGTCAACTTGCTTCATGCACTCGTCGACGTCAAATAATCCCCTTTGACTCGGATGCTTCGTCGACTTGCTTCATGCGCTCGTCGACGTCAAATAATCCCCTTTGACTCGGATAATGATGCTCATCATCTTCTGTCTCGAGCTACATGAGGGAACCTATAGGTAATTTTTGACGCCTACAGATACCCTCTCCAAAGTATTTCAGTCTCATTTCTTTCATAGAAAAGCTTGTAATACTTTACTTGAGAGAGAGAATCACATTAAATATATATTAACTATTTATAAATATGTATTATATAGTTAAATATACATACTTACATTATGCTTATTTAAGTACAATTATATACTTTACTTATATGATATACTTTTATTATACTAGATGCAATATACTAAAATAAAAATCGTGAGTATTATCTTTCTGAGTGTTCTCTTGTAATCTATCTTCCCTTGTAATATATTGTGGAGTATAATAAAGATATAATTTTATCTATTGGCGGTCGCACTCTGTAAGTTTTCGCTCTTTAATTTCTCGTTCTTAAATATTGGTATCAGAGCCATGTTTTATTTCTGCATGTCTGCTTAAGTCTCTGTTATAGATTATCTTTTGAATATTAGCTTGTAAGAATGTAGAAAATTTATATGTTCTTTTAATTCTCTTTTTAAGAGTCTAGTTTGCATGCTTATGGGACGTCACCCAAGTCGCGCTGTGTAAATCCCGTTATTGCCGAGATGGCTGGTTAGGGTAGTGTAAGACGTTGACAGACGTGTAAGCTTTCTGCTAGATTGTTTTGAAGAGAATAAAAAGAAAAATAAATTCTCTACCTCCTTACTAGTTTAATATTTAAAAGATACATCTGTAAGAAGAGAACTTTATGTCAGATATTGTAGAGACTTCGGCTCGAACATCCAGTTATACTAGAATGAAGAAGGTCAAAAACGCCCAATTGACCGAATATGAAACTGATATAGAGTCCCTTAATAAGTGGACAATATCAGATGTTCCTAATAGGAACATATACAAAATTGGATTCTTAGACTATAAGTCTTTGATAAATATAAAAACTTTGGAAAGGACTACTACAGTCGACAAAGAAGAACAAACTATACAACTCTTAGGAGTTGCAGATGTAAATCCTTATATGGATAAATACAAGTATTTGCATATCGGTCTTATACAGATCGCATTTCGTCCTTTGACGTTATCTGGCTTAAACGCCTCTTTATTAGTCTGTTTAAGAGACTCACGATGTCTAAATTGGACCCAATCTTTAATGGGTATTATGGAGACCAGTTTATGTAATGGTCCAGTATATTTTAATGTATATCCAAATTTAAGCCTCTCATTGACTGACCTAAATATTTTAGAGGCTATTAGTCTTAATATAAAGACTCATGGATACAATTATATTTTTGGATCCGAAACAATTGCGATAATATACCGCATTCATTACAAAGTATTAAATACTTTAGATCCAAAAGCTAAAAACCATTCTAAACCAGGTAAAACTGTTCTGGTTAAAACAAATGTTTTATCTTCAAATATAGCTGTTAATAGACAGATTAAATGGGATGAAATAAATTTCCCTGAAAATTAGGTTATACCCCATGCAATACAACCTCTGCCAATTATTAATCAAGATGTTGATCAAATTGTCCAAACAACTGACGGAGAGGTTGAAATAACATTTAATCCTTCGAGAACCATCAGAATATCTGATATGGCATCATCTGCCAGAAATTCATTCTCTAGATCTGGATCTTATATAACCAGTTCTGTTCAAGGGATAAATATATCCGACAATAATATTCCACATGCTTTATATAAAGATAAAGCTTCTCCTCCTAATACGGAGATGAGTTTTAGAATGAAGTGATGAATTTTAAAAAAGGAAGTCCTATAAGGGAAATTCTTAATACAGAATTTTACCTTGATAAAAACAAAGATTTTCAAAATTGGTTTTTTAAAATTTTTCGAAAAAAGACCAATTAAATTGGGTAGACAAGTATTATATCGAACTTGAATATAAGCAAGAAATTAAATTTTTTGTTCCATGGTTTATAAAAAGATATGTTCTTAAATAAAGTCATAAAATAAGTGTTTTAGAAGAACACTTAAAACAATGGAAAACATCTACGGGTAAATTAATTAGATCAGTTAATCCACCTATAGACCCAATTATCTTAAAAGATGTTGCTCCCTCTAATATAGAGGCAATGGCTTTTATAAAGCCTAATGAGTTCAATGAAGAACCCATGAAAGAGTTAAGTAAAATAGTTAAAAAAAATAACTATACAAACATCTATTTAAAATCAATAGGAGAACAACTTATAAGAGTTGAAGAAGTTTTAGATAAATTAATATCTAAAATAACAGAAGTTATACCTTCTTTAAGGTTACTAGAAAACTCGAATCTTTCTCAAAGAAAGATAGAAAAAACAAATATAAAACCTCCAATGGATATTTCAGGCTTTAAAAAAATGCAGCAATTACACCTGAAATAATAGAAAGTCTAGCTAAAAAATTAACTTCTGCTAGAATACATACACTTGATACAGTGTTACCATCCTCTTCTACAGTTATATCTGAAGAAGATAATTCGTCTAATACAGACAGTTCTGATGATATATCGTCAACAGAAATTTTTTCTGTAGAAAATAATTTTACAGAAATTAATAAGCTGAAAAGCCATCCAAAGAAAAGACTGGAAATGTACTATTATAAAAGACCTACTCCAGCAGATGTTCTTTTTGAAGAAAATGATGCCTATATACAGGCAGAATATAATAGTAGAAATATCTACGAATGGAATATAGATGGGTTATCAGATACCCAAATAAATTCGGTTATACATCGAATGCTTATGTATGGAACCATCTGTAAACAGAATGGTAATAGTGAAAGAATGATAGCCTCGTTTATAACCTGTGGCTTTACTGGTGTCCTTAAAGGATGGTGGGACCATTATCTTACAGTTGAGGCTCGAAATGAGATTTTAGGAGCAACAAAAATAGATAATGGTGTTCAGCAAGAAGATGCTGTTTATACATTAATGTTAGCAATAGCACACCATTTTACTGGTGCTTATCTTGATGAAGGAGAAAGAATTCGAACTTTATTACAAAATTTCAGATGTCCTTCATTAACACATTTTAGATGGCATAAAGATACCTATCTAAGTAGAGTAATGACTCTTAATGATGCTAATAGCTCTTATTGGAAAGTCAAATTTATTGATGGCCTACCAACTCTATTCGCTGAAAAGGTTCGAAATAAACTCCGAACTGACTATGGGGGATATATTCCCTATGATAACCTATCATATGAGTACTTATCAAACGCCTGTATAAAAGAAGGCTTAGCTCTTTGTAACGACTTAAAGCTTAAGAATCAGTTAAAGTCTCAAAGACTTACTAAAAACTTGGAGAATTTTGCGAACAATTCGCATATGATCAACCTTATAAGGTTGATAAAGAAATTATTCCTAATAAAGGAAAATCTAAAAAATTCTTTAAAAAGAAAAAGAAAATTTTTTTTAAGAAAAAGAAAGAGAAAAGCCTCATAAGGCTAAAAAGAAAATTAAATATGATAAAAAAGAAATTCATTGTTACAAATGTGGCCGTATCAGGCACTATGCCAATCGCTGTTATATTAAAAAGAAAATAGAAGCGATTGAAGATGAAGGTCTTAAAAAGACACTATCAAATATTTTAATAAATAGTGATTCTGAAGACCAATCATATTCGTCTACTTCAGACTCAGAATTAGATTCTGAAAATAAAAATTGTAAGTGTGCAATTAATAATTGCAACGATGAAACAAATTATTAGAAATCTATTGTTCAAATGAATGGACTTTCGATCAATATGATTAAATCTAATAAAGATAAAGAACTTTTATCACAAGTTCTATCAGCTGATGTTTCCTCTACTTTAAAAGAAGAGTTGTTAAAAAATTTGTCTAATAAAGACAAAAATCCTCAAATAGATAATGTTTTTAAATTTTTAGAAGTACAAAGAAGAAGGCAAAATATTGCTCATACTTCAAAAGATATATCTTTATCATCTCTTAATAAAGAGATACAAGAATTAAAAATAGAAATTAAAAAGCTTAAACAAGAGAATAAATATATTCTTGCCATATTTGGTGAAGGGCAAGAACATGTTCAACAAAGTGAACAAAGTGATCAAGAAAATGAAAATGAAAGTAATGCTTTATTGCAAATATTGCAACAAGTTACCTCTCAAAAGTGGTATATTAGAATCAACTTAATAGTTGAAGATCAATTTTATATATCAGATCTAATAGCTCTGGTAGATAGTGGTGCAGATCTAAACTGTATAAATGAAGGAATAATCCCTTCAAAGTTTTTTGAAAAAACTACACAAACTTTAAGTAGTGCAAATGGAAACCAATTAGAGGTAAAATATAAATTACCTAAAGCACAAATATGTGTGCAAGGGACTTGTATACCAACTCCCTGTATTTTAGTTAAAAATTTATCCCAACATATAATTCTTGGGACTCCATTTTTACACACTATTATGCCTATTCATAAAATAGACACAAATGGTATTCGTGCTACTTTTCAAGAAAAAGAAATTTTTCTTGAGTTTATTACAGACCCTCAAACTAAAATGTTAAATGAGGTAAAAAATATTATGCTTAAAAAAAATCAAATAAATTTTCTTAAAGAAGAAATAGTATTTGTTCAAATTGAAGAACAAATTCAAAAGCAGAAAGACTTGATAAATCAAATAGAAAACAAATTCAAACTCACTGTATGCAGTGATGTTCCTAATGCTTTTTGGAATCGGAAACAACATATTGTTTCTTTACCCTATATAGAGGGATTTAACGAGAAAAATATTCCTACAAAATCTCGTCCCTGTCAAATGAATCAAGAATATCTTGATTTATGCAAAAAAGAAATACAAACTCTTATAGAGAAGAACTTGATAAGGAAACCATATTCTCCTTGGAGTTGTACTGCATTTTATGTCAATAATGCAGCTGAAAGAGAACGTGGTGTTCCACGATTAGTTATTAATTATAAACCCTTAAATTCAGTCCTTAAATGGATAAGATATCCAATTCCTAATAAAAGGGATTTGTTGAATCGCATTACTAATGCAAAAATATTTTCTAAGTTTGATTTAAAATCAGGGTACTGGCAAATCCAGATAGAAGAAAAAGACAAATATAAAACTGCCTTTGTTGTTCCATTTGGACACTATGAATGGAATGTTATGCCATTTGGGCTTAAAAACGCCCCTTCTGAATTTTAAAATATTATGAATGATATTTTTATTCCTTATACGGATTTTATTTTATCATATATAGATGATATATTGATCTTTTCTAATAGTTTTGATCAACATATTAAGCATTTAGAGACTTTTAGATCTCTAGCTATAAAAAATGGGTTAGCTATATCTGCCCCAAAAATGAAATTATTTCAAACTCAGATTATATTTCTGGGTCACAATATCAATAAGGGAACTACTATTCCTATTGATAGAAGTATCGAATTTGCTTCTAAGTTTCCAGACGAAATAACTGATATAAAATAGTTACAAAGATTTTTAGGAGCTTTAAATTATATTGCAGATTATTATAAAGATCTAGCAAAAGATACTGTCCTTTTATATGATAGGCTTAAGAAAAATGCTAAGCCATGGACACAGCAACATACTGCTGCAGTAAGAAAAATTAAACTAAAAGTTAAAAACTTACCATGTATTCATCTTGCTAATATTCACTGGTTCAAAATAGTTGAAACCGATGCTTCAAACATTGGTTATGGTGGTATACTAAAACAAGTTGATCCCCAAACCAAAAAAGAACAATTAGTTCGTTTTACCTCTGGTAAATGGGATAAAGCCCAGTTTAATTATTCTACAATTAAAAAAGAAATGTTGTCTATTTTAAAATGTTTCTCTAAATTTAGAGATGATATTCTGAATCAAGAATTTTTACTATGAATAGATTGTAGTTCTGCTAAAAGTATTATTGAGAAAGATGTAAAAAATCTTGTTTCTAAGCAAATATTCGCTAGATGGCAAGCCGAATTAGCTATGTATCAATTTAAAATTGATTATATTAAAGGTGACTCTAATCATCTTCCAGATTTTCTAACTCGTGAATTTTTGCAGGGTACAAATAAGACGGAGTAGTCCCTCCTTTTTAGGGAGGGGGAGAGGAGGCCCAGGCCCAAATTCTAGCTTTGACCTTATAGGTAAAGAAGCAAATAGGAGTTCTACTCCATCTCAACAGCCTACATCTTGGCGCACTATTACAAAAAAGCATAATTCTTCACATGCTAAAGCCTTTTATAAAGGTATACGAGACATTGTCGAACAGGAACATACTCCTGAACCCTTTGCTAATATAGTAAAGGAAGAGACTAAATGGTTTGATAAATCCTCTTCTGACATAGTTCTATATTTAGAACCAGAAGATATTTCTTTAATGCAAGAATCAGACACAATTCGACAGAGATATCTTCAGGATACATATTATCCTACTTTGTCATTAAAACCAAGATCTTGGATGATGACTTTATTAAGTCAAAAGGGAATGGAAATAACCCATTTCTGGACTACAGAAAATCATTCTGTTCCTCCAGCTTTTAGCAAATGTGTTATCAGAGAAGTTATACTTCCTTGTAATTGGGCTATAAACCCGAATGAAGAATTACCTTTAGTAAAGGTACAAAATACGAAAGATGTTTATAACTTCAATTACTGGGATTATAAGCAAGCTTTCTTTGATTTGTTCTTATATCAGAACCCAAAGCAAAAGCATACATGGCTTATTAAGCTTTGTCCTGAAGCCCTTCAAAAGGGAGTTCCCAACTGGTTTTATAAATAGTGGGAAACTTATGGAATTAAAATTACAATTATCCCCGAACCCATTATGAAATTATACTCCTCATGGGTCGACAGTCATCCAAAATTATCACGAATGGATGATAGCCAGCTTATAGATGGCCTGTGCTTCGCACACTTCTTCGCAGAAGTCGAAATTCCTTAGATTTGGAATTGGTCACTTATATGTGACTGGACCCCTTCTCATATTCCTGTTCTTAAAAGAACATACCAGTGTAGATGGTGGAATGACATCTGTCTCGAAACCAAAGTTAAAGAATTGGAAGAAATTATTCAGAGAAATACCTCTCTATTAGAGTCTAAAATGACTCAAGAAGTCAAAAAGGATAATCCTATGACTAAAATGGCTAATTTAATGAGGAGAAAATATCCTCAAAGTTCTGAAGCCGAAATCAAGCAAAAATGCTTAGACTACTTTAAAAGATAGTTTTTTGAAGCCTTTGATGAACCAGAGACTCATAGTCATGCTTCTTCTATGGATGAAGATCCACCTGGTCTGAATCATATCCAGGATGCCCAAGACCCTGATGATATTTGGGCAGAAATATTTAACAATCCTCCAGACCTTAAAGGGAAAAGCCTAGCTTTATAAACAGACAAAAATACTAGATTGAGCCTCGGGGAGCCGTCTAGATTCTTCTTTTCAAAAAGCAGCTTTATAAAGCAGCTTTAATAAAGCTACTTTCCTTAAAGGAAGCATCTTACTGTGCAATATGCGGGTCGCTTTCTTCACTGTGTATTATGCGGGTCGCTTTCAACTACTGTACTTATTGCGTCTCGTCTGCTGCGAAGTTTCGCGAAAAAGGTGATGCCACGTTAAAGATTCCTCAAGCGTCTATAAATAAGGAGGAAGACAGAAGAGTTAGGGTGTGCTTGTATGAGTGAAAATAAAATGAAAATCGTGAGTATTATCTTTCTGAATGTTCTCTTGTAATCTATCTTCCCTTGTAATATATTGTGGAGTATAATAAAGATATAATTTTATCTATTGGCGGTCGCACTCTGTAAGTTTTCGCTCTTTAATTTCTCGTTCTTAAATATTGTAATTTTAAGAACGAGAAATTATACTAGATGCAATATACTTATATATAATTATACTTATATGTACTTATACATACTCATATAATTATAATTTTATAATATACATATATAAGTATAGTTATAACTACATTATATATATTTATATACTTATATCTTAGTATCTATACTTTATTAAGAGAATGTGTGTGTGTAATTATACTTATGTACTTATATATACTTATATAATTGTAATTCTATAATATACACATATAAGTATACTTATAACTACATTATATATATTTATATACTTATATCTTAGTATCTATAAGCTAAGAGTACTCTCTCTCTCTCTCTCTCTCTCTCTCTCTCTCTCTCTCTCTCTCTC
>BQKN01066772.1:766214-781340 GCA_022839385.1 Asparagus kiusianus
TATATGTAGTTTTTAACTTTTGAGATTGGTTGTCAAGTTTACATAGTGGTTGTTAAGCTTAGGGTTTGATTGTTAAGATTATGGCTTAGTTTTTATGTTTATGTCTTAGTTGTTTAGGTTATAGTTAATTTGTCATACTTAAGAATTTTTTTCATGTGTTTTTCAAGTATGGTCGTGTTACTTTGAACATTGCTGAGTCCTTCAACAGTTGGATAAGAAAGGTAAACATGTTACAAATCTTACCTTTGGTGGTGACGATATGAAAGCAAATCATGGAGCGCATGCATGAAAGAAGGCTTATGACTGTGAAATAGTCTGGATACTTATGTCCAAAAGTGAGGATAGTGTTGAGTGATAATATTCATCATAGAAGCTGCTTGAATATTAAACATTCGACAGAAGATATTGTGGAGGTTGAATCTAATAAAACTGCCATGTATATTTGAAGAATCAGACATGTTCATGAAGATATTGGGATATCACACACATTCCTTGTAAACACGCTTGTGCTGCAATTACTTTGATGAGACGAGATATTTATCAATATTATGATTGGTTTATGACTGTTGAAGTATTCAGAGCAAGTTATGAACCCCATTCTCTTTCCTATTTCAGATTACAAGAAGTGTGTTGTACCGCCAGAAGATCGTCACTTAAAGTCCCCCCTTACTAAAAAAGACGTGGAAGACTATGTACGAGATGTATAAACAATAGATCGCTAAACATCCATCCTGTTAAGTGCTCCCGATGTTGCATGGAATGTCACAATTGATAAACATACAACGAGCCTATCTAGTTGCTAACTATATTTATTAAATGCTAACATTTTGTATTATCAGCTAAAAATATATACTGGACGATACCCTTTTGGGTGTCTGTTATAATATTGTGCATTCAGAGCAAGTATAATAAACAACTGTTTTGGCTTAATATTAAGCTTAAGGCTTATTTGTTAAGGTTATGACGAAATTGTTAAGGTTACAGCTTAGATGTTAAGTTTATGGCTTAGTTGTTAAAGTTCGAGCTTAATTGTTATAGTTATACTTTAGTTGTTAAAGTTACAGCTTAGATGTTAAGGTTATGACTTAGTTGTTAAGATTATGTCTTAGTTGTTATGGTTATGCTAAATTGTTATGGCCAAAGCTTACCCATAACCTTAATAACTAAGCTCTATTATGAAATAACGTCTAAACATAACAACCAATGAACTATTCCCCATAAACTTACTTACATGCCATAAATAATTAAATATTTACATTTATAATATTTACAACAACTAAAATATTTACATTCACAATATCTACAACAAGTACATACTTATATTCATGATCGAAAGCTTCTTTCAATGTCATCATCATCAAGTTCACTGAGAGCTTTTTTCTTCATTATGTCTTCAATTAGTAAATACGCTGCTAGCTTTGTTCGTATGACCCATATATTTTGACACTCGAGTGTGAGGTGTAGAACGTTTCTACCTTCAATAATAGCTTTTATATACATGTAGATGTAAATTTTCATAGTCATACCTAGACATAAACAAATATACACCATTAAAAATATTAAGAAGCTCAAATCCCTAAGCTTAGCAACCAAGCCATAATGTTAGCAACCAATCTGTAAGTTTAACAATCAATCCCTAAGCTTAACAATCAATATGTAACATTCACAACTAATCTGTAACCTTCATAACTAATTCTAATGTTAACAACCAATATGTAACATTCACAATCAATCACTAAGGTTAGCAACCAAACTCTAACATCAACAACCAATATGCAGTCATAACTAACCATACGTGAAAAAGATACAGTTTCAGAAAACTTATGATCCTTTTTGTTCATCGCATGGAACTTTGATTGGATTGTATACGCTGTATAAAATCTTCTCGTTGAAGCTAGATTTAATATAGTTGAAGGCTTTAACGATGTTGAGTACATGTTCCCAGTGCCTAGATCAATCAATCAAAGAGTCATAGTGTTTGGCAACATTATTTTTTACATCAAACTCCAGGAGATGTCAATGTTCATTTTGAACAATGGGAACTAATAGGTCAGTAATTTCTTCATTGATGAAACTTTTGATGAATATGCACTCTGGTAGTCAGATACCCCTTTTCCACATGTATTATATGCTGTAATCAAGAATTAGACTGGTCAGTCATGTTTACTATAGATTAAAATAGACATACCTCTGCAGAGATATAAATACTTATTGAAAAGAAAATATAGACCAACCCACATTTTTTGCAATATGATTCGTTAGGAGGCAGGTTCTTTCATTCACGTACTTTTTCAATCAGCGCCTCACTAACCTAGAAGATGACAAACAACAAATAAATAATAGTAACTTAGAAGATGATAAACAATAATTATAAAACTTTATCTATAGTTATTAAGAATAGATTTATTCTTGCTGAATTATGAAGTCGACCACCACGTAAGATGTTAAGAAGCTCAAATTGATTAATAGATGCTCATTGGGACTTGTACATTTTAATCAAACTATGAAAAGAATGAAACAATTAATATACCATAACCTTAACAACCAAACCATAACATTAACAACAAATCCGTAATCTTAGCAATCAAATCGTAACCTTAACAACCAAATCTTAACCTTAATAACAAATCCATAACCTTAATAATGAAGTTGTTAAGCTTACTTGTTAATGTTATAGATTTGTTGTTAAGGTTACGATTTGGTTGTTAAGATTACAAATTTATTGTTATGATTATGTATTTGTTGTTAAGATTACAGATTGATTGTTATGCCTTAACAACTAAGCCATAACCTTAAAAACCAAATCGTAACCTTAATAACAAATCAATAACCTTAACAATCAAATCGTAATCTTAACAACAAATCCATAATTTTAACTACCAAGTTGTATCCCTAACAACCAAACTTTAACCTTGAGAACTATGAGATAACCTTAAAAGCAAAGCAATGAAAGTATAATATGATCCAAATACTTACTTGTTGCACCTGTAAATAACAAAATGATTGAGAACTTTATTCTCCTCTTCTGTCAACTTGGCAGCAACATCTGACGCTACCTTATAATTATGCAAAAATGTGGGGTGATAATCATAAAATTTGATGATAAAACCTTTAGGAAAAGGAATCCCTATGTTTAAGTCATTCGTACACTTTTCTTCTTCCTCACTCATAGGATATGACATGAAGGTTTTTCAAATTGCATGGGGATCACCATGTGGCCTGCCGGTGGCAAATCATCATCAGATTCCACTTCCACTCTCTCCTTTTCCCCCACATCTACTATTTCCTTTTCTCCCACATCTACTCTTTTCTTTTCCCCCATAATTTTTTTCTCTTTGGTTGCCTTCTTCTTCCCCTCAGTGTAAGGGGTAACTACATGTTTGGAAGGCTTCACCCTTCTTCTTGTTCTACTTCTTTTAAGGGGTGTGGGCACCCTTGCAACCCTCTTTTTCTTATTCATCTTAACAACAAGAGGAACATCTTCATCCTTAAAAAATAAGTCAACTTCTAATGGAGGGACTTCCTTCGATCAAAGAGGACCTTCCCTCTCCATACAATGTCAGTCACGTTAGCTGGAGGGAATTTTTCTATTGGAGGAACTTTCCCTGGTCAAGGGTCATCCCTCTTCATATCAACATTAGTAAAGTTAAGTGGAGGCAATTCCTCTCGTGGAGGGAATTTCCTCTCAATTTCAATGTCAGACACGTCATGTAGAGTGCCTGATTAAAAAAAAGTCACTTAACATTTAACAATATCATTATGAAAAAACTTTAATGCTAAGCAAATCTAACCTTAACAATAATTTTGTAACCTTAATAACAAATCCGTAACTTTAACAACTACCAATTTGTAACCTTAACAACAAATCTGTAACATTAACGATAAATCCGTAACCATAACAAACAGTGTGTAACAAAACTAACAACAAATTTGTCAATAAAATGAAACTAAATTGCAAAAGGAATAATATATTAGTTAACATTTTCAATCTATAATTATGAAAAAACCTACAATTAAGTAACAACCCTCTAATCTTAACAACCAATGCATATACTTAAATAAATAACAACCCTCTAACCTTAACTACAAATCCATACACATAACAACCAATACGTAACCTTCATAACCAATCTGTAACCTTAACAACCAATATCTAACCTTAACAACAAATCTCTAACCTTAATAAATAATTTGTAATTAAAAGCAATAAGAAGGGTCTAACCTGTAAAAGTTTGCTCCCCCATCGCTGTGCTGGACACCTCTCTAGTCAGCCTTATATTGTTATATACAATGAGGCTTCTGCATTTGGCATTGCTCAACTCCTCTATCAACATTCTCACTTCTTCAGACAGAGAAGCCACTTTTGTTGATAGGGAAGTTATCTCTTCTCGGTCGGCAACTCTCTGATCTGTATATTTATTCTCATTGTTGCGACGTATTTTTTGATTCATCTGCGCGATCCTCTCCCAAAAATCAGTTGTTAAGACAATTCCATTTGATCAACTGCCTTATTGTGCTGCTCGACCACTTCATCGATATTATGGGGCATAGCCTATGCAATAGACAGATAGAGTATTAGTAAAAAATAATTAACAATCGAGTATAACATTTACAATACATTTTTATATAATTCACAATTACTACAATGCTTACCAATCCTAGAAGAATGTAATCATCTTCTGATCCCCTTTTATTTTTTATTTCGGGGACATGCTATTTTGGACTATGTGCCCTAGCAGTGTCTCTCCTCTTCTTTTTTATTTCTCTCTCTCTCTCTCTCTCTCTCTCTCTCTCTCTCTCTCTCTATCTATCTATCTGTCTGTCTGTCTTCTTCTCTTTCTCCTTCTCCTGCTCCTTCCCCAGCAAACCTCTCCCTGGTTCTTTAAAAACATTCTCCTATCTTTAAACTTGGCTCTGTATCTGTGGAAGCTTTATAGTAGCTTGTTGAGCTTTAGCTACAACTGTGGCCATTTTTATGGATTCCCCAACTTTTCCCACTCTTACCCAATTTGTGAGGGGATGCCTCGACATACTTGGCCTCAACATACTTGCCAATACTGGCTTCTTGATGCCATTAAGTTCATAGTACCACAACTGCACATGAGAGAAATAAAAGATTAACAATCAATCTGTAATTTTAACAACAAATACGTAACCATAACAACAAATCTGTAACTTTCACAGCCAAACTATAATCTTAACAACAAATCTATAACATTAACAACCAATCCAATTTGTAGGCCTAAAAACACAAACTGTCTGCAACCTTAACAACCAATTTGCTGAGAAAATTACAACTTATTTATTGCTTCAAAGGGGGCTGACAACTAAATTGTGGCATATTATAATCTAATATCAAATTTGTTCACAAAGATTAGGCTATAGGTTATGTATCCTTTGCGTTTAATGTATGTGAATGCAGAATGCTGGTCGATGAACCGTAGGAGTTGTTAACCTACGATTTTAGTGTAAAAAGATATGCTGACAGCAACCATATTTTGTGATATGCTAGTGTGTTTTCCCCCGCGCGATAACTTGGTCTTTCTCGAACCTTGGGTAGTCGTTCGAATGTGATAGCGTCGAAAGCCGATACTTCAAAACTGGCACAGTTGTGTATCGGTTGTGTAGCCCTCGCAGTTCCCTGAGGTACCGTTTGGCAAAGGGTTAAGTAAGGGGTTAAGGAGACTTAACCCTTCTTAACCTGCCAAACACAACAAATCTATATAAGGGTTAAAGTGAGTTAACCCTCCATAATTTGCCAAACATAAAAAATATAGAAGGGTTAAGTTAACCCCTCTAGAGGGGTTAAAATGAGTTAACCCCTCAAAATGAGGGGTTTACTAATACTCCTATTTAGATGGAATAAGAGTTAACATTTCTAATTATAAAGAAAATAGTCAAAACCATTGTTATTCCCAAACACTAAAACTGATCATAAGGGCTAAAATAAAACTTATTTGACGGGTTAATAATTTAGTCATTCGGATTATCAAATGAGCTAAGTACATTAATCTTTCTCTTTAACCCCTCTTCATTAACCCTTTGCCAAATGGGGCCTGAGGGAACAATTGATTCGTGATCTACACGAGGGAGGTTTAGCTGCACACGTGGATATTGATAAAACTATGTTGGTTTGTTTGGTGAGGGGAATATTTGCTGTCAAGACAAAGTATAATCAAGAGGCTATCGAATGAACGCGACTTCATTTTCATCATTTGACATCATCTGATTTCCATCATTCTGCCCTGATGTACATTCATGGCTTTGTGCTATCATTTTAATGCGATGCACATTCATTAGTGGCACTAATTAATGGCTAAACAATTCTTGGATATACCTAAATTAGTCTTGAGTAAATATACATTTTATACAACGGAAAGCCTTTTTCCTAAATTTGAGGGTTGTCCAGGTTAGCCACATGAATTCTACTCGTTTATTCAGTTTTATTGAGGTTATCTTCTCCACTAGTTTAATCACTATAATATCCTCCTCCTCCTCCACCTTTTTTAAATAACCTAGCGGGGAATACAACCCAAGACCGTGGGAGCCCTATTGGAACATTTCAACCATCAAAGTTACCGGCGGTGGGTTATAATATCTTTCTTAAACCGCTTGTTGGTTCTAACTAAGTTTTCTTGGGTCTACCTATCTATATATTTTTTTCGACTGCTTGTCTGCTTCCAATCGTATATGTTATATAGCGTTGTCACATACTGAACTCAATTATATTGGAGCTGTGCCAGAGAGAAATTTGTGTAGATTAAGTGGCTGCTGTTAATGAGCTTATTACGGCACTTCGTCGTGGCGGCTACGGTTGTTGCTGAGTCGCCATGAAACAATGGTTTCCTTGTACGTTTACTGGTGTAATGGAGATTTTACTTTTATTATTGATTATGCAGAAAGGGAAAGCTTATATCCAAATGTTTTTCAGTATGACGCATGGTAATTGTGTAAGCTTTATGACCATTAATGTCTATTGAGTTATTGTTAAGACCTATTTGGATTCTATTTTAAATTAGAATTAAGATAAGTTTGAATTATAATTTGGATATGTTTAATAGTCAAATCTAACAAATATTAAAGGTCAAGAAGATGTAAAATTAGCAGGTGAGTGTCGTATGGAACGGTCAGTTTCACGTTTGTATAGTTTACTGAAGTGTTAGTTTTAAATAGCCTCTATATAGGGAACGTTCAGATGAAAATTTTCACGTTTGTATAGTTTACTAAAGTATTAATTTTAAATAACTTAGAGGCTATTTGGTTCATTCCTTAGAAAAGGAGGAATATGAAAAGGATGCTAAAGTTGTCTTTTCAAGGGTCACCATGAATCATTTCTTTTTTGTTTGTTCTGGGTTAGAAATATGCTGGTAACAACTTTGTTTCCTATTCTTTAGTTTTGTTTGTTTTTCCCCCTGCCGGTGATGGATTGAAAAAGGTTAGTAAAAGTAGAAATATGATGTGGACCTCATTTTTAATAACAAATCTTAGATCTCTAAGACCATTTCCCCAGTTTAAAAGTTAGAATGTGGATTTCTTGAAATTTCAACAGCTTCGAGCAATTTATTTGTACTTTTGACTAATAAATATGAATATTTTTTTTTGGTTTTTGTTCCGAGAAACACGTGTCATATCCTTTTCCAAGCGATTTACATAAAAAGAGCAAGCCAAACACTCCCCCATAGTATATAAATGTTACGAAAAATAACTGAGAATATAAAAGTACAAAGTGACCAAAAGTAGGGGTGAGCAAAACAAACTTCTGTTCGGTTGGTTTTGACTATGTTTTGTCAAACCGAATCAAAACGAGCTAAATTCAACAACGAACAGGGCCATGTCAATGTCAACTCGGTTCGGTGCGGTTTGGCTCGGTTCGTTCGGTTTGACCTTAGACATGTAAAGCCAGGTAATTTTTTAGCTAGAAGGCAAGATTATTACTCCCTCGAATTTTTCATCACAAATCAAATAAAAACTTACCAAATCAAAGACTTTACAAACTAAAATTAAACATTTATCAATTAATATATATATATATAAATATTAGTATCAATGATCTATTCACCTTGATTAAGCATAAATTTTAAGTAATTATGTTGATGATGGTCGGTGCAATTACCTCGGTTTCAAATATTTTAGAATCAAATCGATCCAAAGTTTTTCTAGAATCAAATCAAACCGCTAAAAATCAGTCGGCTCGGTCGGTTAGAGCAGTTAGCATCAACTGTGGTCATCCCTAACTGAAACTATTATATATATACGGTTATTTAAGCGCTTTTCAGTCTTTGATAAAAGAAAAAAGAAAGTAAAAGAAATTTAATTCCTATGGCTCTCACGTGCGATGCCCGTGAGCCAAGTAACGTAATTACCCGCGACGATCTCGTTGCCCTAATTTTTTTTACCATTTTTTAATTTATTTTCTCTCCTCTCTCCTTAATCTCTATTACTTGCCATTATTAGAGCTCAAGAACAAAATTCTATCTCATTAAGAAAAAAAGAAAAATCCACGAATCGCAGCTCAAACGAATCGAGGGGAAGGAGAAAGAGAGATCCCAGCTCAGTTGTAGGTATTTACATCCATTTACTCTCTGGATCTCTGAAGAGAATCGAGATTCATTTGATTCTCTGATCACGTTTCTCCTCCCACCATTAAGGTTTTGATTTAATGGATCCAATAGATTATATTTGTTTCGTTGTTTTTTCATTGTGATTGTTAACTATAGAGATCTTGTTGGGTTGCTGGAATCACATTTTGTCTCCAAAATTTTATAGTTTTGCTTTGAAAATTAAACTTTTTTAATTAACTGTCAATACCAAATATACTAATTAAAAATGTTAAATCTATGAGGATATACCTATGACTGTGATCTCATGAGATTTCATACACATTTTTTTTGCATAAAAAATTACTCCTTTTAATAAGTGGCGTAGCCAGGAATTTTTTTTACTCCGGGCGAAAAAATAATCATGGCTGGCGATGAACCAAGGCTCAAACATCGGCGAATGAGATGTCTCGTCCTCCTACTCCTCCATCGTTAGAGTCGGTACAAAACCTAGTTTTGAGCGTAGTGCATTTTGTTGTAGTGTTGATTGCTTCTTTCCATTGTCCTCGAATAGAATGAGAAAAGATAATGCAAGTATAGGTATTGCAAAAAATAAATATTAGGTAGCATTATCCATCGGCCATTGTTTGCATAGAGCGCCATGTTGTAAGTGAATGCATCAAGCTAAACATCCCCTTGTATTTTCATCTTCTTCTCTCTATATATATATATTTCCCAAAATCTTGCCCTGGGCAGCTGCTCAGAGCAAGTCTCATGTGGCTCCGCCACTGCTTTTAATTCAAAATCAACGCCTCATATCAAAATATTTTTTTGGGTTCGTTTTTTTGGGATTGAGGGACTGTTTAAAATGAAAATTCATTGACCTTTTCTTCAAAAAGGGGGAAAACATCCCCTAAGCAATTTTAATGGCTCAGAAAAGTTTCTTTGTACCAGGCGTAGCTATTTGCAACGACTTTATGACAACCAGAAGGACATTTTTCTTTATGAGAGGAAGAGGGGAACATTTATGTGAAGTTTTTTGTTAGAGAACTCAAAATATGAGTTGACGCTGTAAGAGCATCTCCAACAACCTCCTAGTAGGGAGCTCTTGTTGGAGTGCTCTCAAGCATGGGGCTCACTTAGGAGCTTCCTACTAGGAAAAATATTCCAACAAACTCCCAACTAGAAGCTCAAATATTATTTAAAAAACTCATTCTCCTAAAAATAACATTTTATAAATATATTTTAAAATAATAAATCAAATAAAAAATAATTTTTAATGGGCCCCCACCCCTTAGGAGTTCAAGTGCTTCACAAATTTGTGGAGCTCTTAGGAGCTCCATGGTGAGCCTCACCGCTAACTAGGACTTAGGAGGGTAGTTGAGAGTTTGTTGGAGCATTTCCTTGTCACATCATCCTTAGAAGCCTCGTTGGGAGCTTTTTGGAGATGCTCTAACAGGGGTTTTCCGAAATTTCCGGAGTAATTGAAAGTCTAGACACAGTTTTCCAGTTTTTTGGGGGTCGAGTGCCAAACGTCCAAACTCGATGGGGGACTGAGTGAAACTTATCCTATAAATAATTGTTTTTAAGCACCAGCATTTGCTTGAAATGGTGCAAATGAACAATCAAAATGGGGGGATATTTTTACGCAGCAAAGTTAAGAGGTAGGATGACACGTGATCAAACCTTAGCGCAGCCTTCTCGTTGCGTTAGACCTCTCAGACATGTAACAAACATTTTGATATCCTCTTCTTTCCTAAACAATTGATCAGCTAAAGTCTATGTATATCTTGCTTTCAATGAAAACAAAAGGAGAAGTGTCCATTTTCCATAGCCAAGGACAACCATGACACATATTTACCTAAATCAGCATTAATCCCTGAAACTTCGAGCTGGCTATCTAATCTCTTCAATGAGGTCCATATCTCCTGTACTTCT
Organism: Asparagus kiusianus; assembly: GCA_022839385.1. Classification (NCBI taxonomy): domain Eukaryota; kingdom Viridiplantae; phylum Streptophyta; class Magnoliopsida; order Asparagales; family Asparagaceae; genus Asparagus; species Asparagus kiusianus. The sequence goes on from BQKN01066772.1 coordinate 776,690, forward strand.
GCATATCTGAAAGTTACAACCTATGCGATAATTATATTTTACGAATCCAGCGATAAAAGTATAAGCAATGCACCTTATCTGACCTTATTCCCGTCAGCGAGCACCTGGACGCCCCATCAGCGAGTTCTCGTATGGAGGTAGATGGCACCCCTAATGGTTACTTCAGCGAGTCCACAGAAGAACCCGAGATCAGACAAGAACCTTTAAAGAAGCATACATCAGCTAACGGGTGCTTCGACTGCAACATTTGCTTGGACTTTGCGGTGGACCCTGTTGTTACCCTCTGTGGCCATCTCTACTGCTGGCCCTGCATCTACAAATGGCTGGAGATGGAGAGCATCTCCACACACCAATGCCCAGTCTGCAAGGCTTCGCTCGCAAAGGATTCCCTCGTACCCCTCTATGGCCGTGGTCACAGCGCTGAGGGCTCTCACCAAAGCTTCAAAATCCCACAGAGGCCCAACTCCTCGGTGCATCACAGAGGACAGTCAGGGATTGAGTCCGAGTCTGATGACCATCCGATTCCTGTCCACAGGCACTACCATGTTCATCAGCACGAGCATTATCACCATTATCCACATCACGGGCCTTCGAGTGATTTCATGCCAGCACCTTCGTCTCCATCCTTGGCAGCAATGAACAGAGGGATTCATTCCATGGCTGGTGAAGTTCTTGGTGGGATGGCCACCGCAGTGCTCCCTTGGGTGTTTGGGGGCCACCAGGAGGTAGAGAGCGTACACTTCCCCGGGCAGAGCCCATATTATGCTGCTAGCAATGGGGGTACCCCGAGGCAGAGGAGGCAGGAGATGGAGGTTAGGAGCTCGCTCCATCAAATCTGGGTTTTCCTCTTCTGCTGCGTCATGTTTTGCCTGCTGCTATTTTGAGCAATGGATTCAGGAAGTTATTGGTGATATACTGATACACTTGTAAACAGAGGTTCACTGAATTGGCTTTCTTTCATCACACGATGAGAAATAAGCGACATCGCTGATTATGGTAGGGTTTTGTCTTTGATTCTTACCATTGGGGTTTAACAGATATAAATACACACAAAAAAAAAAGTCAGTTGGAAGCGGAAGATATCTGATATTTCTGGTGGTGGTGAAGGATCTGGCTTAGAGCAAATTCGAGAGTTTTCGAGTTTTTGTGGATGGATTGCTTTCTAATGGCATTATATGTTGTTCATCCTATAATGGTTACTTCATGTTACATCTTTAGATGATTGTCATTGGATTCATTTTGCAGATTGTGTCATGGCACCCTAGTCCTATTTGATGATTGATGTATACATCCACTGTATCCATACAAAGGACGGTTACAACTTCTGAGAATGATTGCTTACCATCAATGGTAGTATACTATCAAAACAATGTCGAAAGTATAATGAATGAATGAAAATCTTCTTCAGGTTCATTCATCTGATTATACATTTTATTCCACTCATGCATTAACGAATAGATCAAGAGTAAACGACACATGAAAAACTACTGTTATAATGAGAACGACCGAATCAAACATGAAGATCAAATGTTGCCCCAACTCGCTAATCGTAAAACATAGATAGAGATACGAAACTGCATTTAATCAACTCGAGCATCTAGTTCCACACTAGGAATGCATAAACGGTCACATATTTATGTTTGAAAGTCTGCAGGTTCTAAGGCCAACTCTCCCACTCAAACCAAAATTCAGCACATTAATGACAAATAATCAGAGCAAACCTTGGTCACCAGAACTGTTAAAGACCTATAGCATTCATAATCTAACTCCTTTACCGAATAACGATGCATCTTAAATCTTGAAAAAGCTTGTTAAAAATGTCCTGAAACTAAGATCTGCAACAGAATCACGATTTTGCTTGATTTTGGGAACTTTCCTCCAAAATTCTGTCGGTCTCTTCATCTACATCAAACCCATCTGCTTTCATCCTTTCTAAAACTCCACTTAAAGGTACTCCAGCAATCATATAAATCCTCATCAAACTATGATATACTTCCCTACTCAAAGGACTTTGTTTCTGAACTAAACTTACTAATTCCTCTGCTCCTTTAACATCCTTCTCTTCTTCAAAGTACTTCAAACCTGCATTCACTTTTTCATGACTTAACTTCCACCAGGTATTCTCTGCCTCCACTGCTTTCATCATCTCCACTGCCTTCGGTATTTGATTAGCCTCAAAATACCCATCTGCTAATTGTCCCCAAATACTCGAGGAAATCATATCCCCACTCTGAACAGCTTCATTCATAAAACATTCTGCCTTGCTTAAAAGACCCTTTTCGCGATAAGCACTTACTAAAAGTTTTGGTATCCTAACATCATAAACAGTTAACTGAGATTTCCACTCCTTGAACAATGCCTCAGCACCCTCAACATCGTCGAACTTTAAAAGCCCGCTTATCATGCACATGTACATCGAGTTTGATGCTTTATCTAACGATAATTTATATGTGTTCCATATTCGGTACATTTCATCTTTGTCCCCAGTCTCAGCATAGAGAGTTACCAAAAAACCCCAGGCATATCGATTATTCTTTTTTGGAATCAGCTTCTCTGCCTTTTTTAGTTTATCTAAAGCTTTAACTCTAGCCTTAACTTTCACATAAGCCCTCGCTGCAATTGCATATTTGTAAAAATCCACAGCATTGACCTTTTTGATTCTCCCCAAAACTTCCTCCATTTTGGGGATGTTTAAAGAATCAGCATAAACATTAAGAAGAATGGTATCAGTGAATGCATCACAGCGAATACCCTTTTCTTTCATTTCTGTTAACATACTCTCTACCTTCTCATGTTGGCCAGTGCGAGAGTATAGAGATATTAATATATTATAAGGGAAAGATGTGAGCATATTGAGCTGCTTCATTATGTTAAAAAGAGATTCTGCTTTCTCAATAGATTTCTCTTCGGCGTAACATTTGAGAAGAGCACCATATGTTTGATAGACTTTTTTCTGCTTCGGGATAATTTTAAAGTAATTTTCAGCATGCTCAAGGCCATGAACTTTGAATATCAAATCTAATCGATTGGCATGGTCACCTGCAGACAAGGGGAAATATCTCCTATTGCTCATCCACATGGATACCTGGGTTCAAATTATGAACGTAAGTTTTAAAGTCAGGAAGGAATTTACAAGGGCAAAAAAAGTGTGCCTTGATTATTTAAAATAAACTGTATATGGATGTAAATTATGTATGGGGGGTTCTGATCCATTTATCTAAGAGCTGAAATATATATAACAGTTCAATAATATAAGAAATGAATAATCCGATGCATGTCAAAATCTCTCAAGCAGATGAGTTTCTACCAATATAAATTTGGCGCATGCTGGGGAAAATCCTAGCTTACTTGGTTAGTCTTATATGCACTGTAATGGGCACATTAATTTGATCAGTAAGCAGAATGAAAGTGGAAGACGTGGTTCTGTACTTACTAATCGTAGCATAAGCAAAAGAGTAGCAGGGGTTATTTTGAAAATTATTCTTGTCCTTGAGTGTGTGAACAGATAAAAGATATCCATATACATTTGAAATGAATAAAGTTGAGCATTATCATAACAAGAATGTTTCAGCTTAATATCTGGAAAGCAAGGTCTGATCTAATACTTTTGTAAAAAGAGCAATATAGTTATTTTAATCAAAAAATTGACCAAAGTTCTAACTGCAATAAAACAATTGAAGTTCATATCTCTAATTTTAAGCTCGTAGTGAAGGTCTCAAAAATGCAAATAATTCTATGATGAAAGGAGAAACCATATTACAAATAAATAAAATAAAATTCGATAAAGCAATAAGTTATCATTATTCTATTATTTCTTAGGTCACAAACTGGGGTAGTCTGGACTAGAAATCTTCCATGAGTCAGAATGCATGAACTGAATCAGCCCTCGTTCACAGATATGAACTCAAAGGAAAGTCGAGAGTTTGGATTTTGGTAGCCTACACCAACTATTTGTGAATGCAAAAACCCTGATAAAACCTATACCAGAGCTAATCGAAGTGCTTAACGTAACATAGATGGTGCCCTATTTGAACCAGATCTCCAGCTTTAACAAATAAGCACAACATTGACGCAAAGGGCATTCAACAATTTGAGCTGAATGTCTTTTATTATCTTCATCACTTAGCCATAGATTTGAGATCAAACGGACATCTCTAATGAAGATAAAAGAAAATATCCGCAGAATGGATGGAAATATATGTGACAACTTCAGAAATCCCTGAACTTGGAAGCATATGAAGAAGCTTTTTTTTTTGTTATTGGCCAGTTAAATTATAACCCAAGAATTAGATATTCTCATTTCATCAGCATTCGATAAATTTTCTTATTTAAACTTATGGCTGATGAGATTAAAACCTGGATTGCTATCATATCATACCATAGGGGCCCCTTCTACTACACCAAAACTTGGAAGTTTTAGTGAGGATTGAGGGTGATAATTTCAAATTGTTAACAAACTTATTGTCAAGATGATACCTCTAATCTGGAGGACATAAATAAGCTCTATATGATGCACACACCATTCACAAACAGCCATGCAAAAACTTAGAAGTGATACTATGAGACTTAAAGTTTTTTTTTTTTTTGGGGGGGGGGTTAAGGCGGAGGGAGGGCCGCCAGATTAGAGGTATCATCTTGACAATAAGTTTGT
>BQKN01066772.1:785276-799739 GCA_022839385.1 Asparagus kiusianus
CAGCAATAACAAATATATATATATATATATATATTTGTTATTGCTGAGTCTTATTGCATATGTTTAATATCATATTGTTATTTTATTCAAATATAGACAGCACCATGTTGCGGGGCTAACATATGTTAAATACTCTTTAGGGTAGGCTTATAGGTAAAATGCTCAGTAGGGAAAAACTTTATCATCTAACATTTACACAGATGATTTTCACTTTGTTTTCTCATGGAATATCACCTAATGTAAAAGACCTTAATTTGACCGGATTATGTAGGACAAAAAGCTAATGTAGGTTCGAAAAATTAGATTAGGAAATAAATTCAATGATAGAGTCAAATTAGATTAGGAAAAAGATTCAATTTTGATTCATTATTTGCTTCCTCTATTATAGGGAGCCTTTTTAAGGTAGGATATGATACTTTCTTAGATTAGAAAACAGATTTAATTTTGATTCATGATTTGTTTCCTCTATTATAGGGAGATAGGATTTGATACTTTCTTAGATTAGAAAACATATTTAATTTTGATTCATGATTTCTTTCCTCTATTATAGGGAGTCTTTTTAGGGTAGGATTTGATACTTTTTTTTTCTTTGTAATTCTAGTATTACTAGGAGTCTTATTTGTTTTTTTTATTTAAGTAGAGTCATGTAACCCAAAAAGTAATATCTTGGAATTAAATAAAACTTCTCTTGAAGAAATTTTTGGTGTGTTTTCTTGAGTTTGTGGAAGAAGTCCTCGTGGTAAGGATTCTTTATTTTCGTCACTGCGTCAGTTGGTATCAGAGCATGGTTCATCCTGCGCAATGGCTGAGAACAACAATGATCCTAATATTGTAATTGTCCAAACGCTCCAGTTGATGCAACAACATATGCAATAACAACTGGAACAATCACGACAACAACATGAGTTGATGATGGACGTGTTTCAGAACTTGTAGATTGGGAATGACCTTAGGCAATGGGCAATTTCCTCGATTGCATGACCTATTGGAGGCGGGGCCAATCCCCGCGATCCGCCGACTAGGGTTGGTTTGGGTTCAGATTCAGAAGGGAAGGAAGATCTAACTTTCAGTCAAAACAATGACCAATTTATTGCTCCTTGTCAGTATAATGATCGAATTTCGAAGATCAATGCTGATCTCCCTTTCTTTAGCGGAAATCTTGATGTGGAGGATTTTCTAGATTGGCTTGCTGAGGTCGAGAAATATTTCGACCTGATGAGAATTGTTGATAATTTACAGATTAAATACGTGGCCTGTAAACTACGTAGTGGAGCTTCTGCTTGGTGGGAGCAATTTCAAAACAATCGCAGGCGCCAAGGCAAGCAACCTGTTCGCACTTGGAAACTTATGAGGGAGGCGCTATGTCTACTATTTATTCCTGTAGATTATGATCAAATCCTTTATCAGAAAATTTAGGATTGTAAACAGGAGGATTGGACAGTCCGGTAGTATACCCAGGAGTTTTATAGACCATCGGCGCTGAACAACCTGAACGAAACAAAGGGATAACAGATTTTTAGGTTCATCGGTGGGCGTCCACCTCGATCAAGGATTAAGGGCGGTTGACAACTATATATAGTATGGATGAAGCAATTAATCGTGCTATTAAGGTGGAAACAACTCACCCTCCCAATAGATGTCAGTCCAATTACAAGAGATTTGGTGAGTTGTCACGAGGTCAGCATGCAAGGTATAAGTAGACTGAAAACCAGAACACTACTTAAAAGGATGCAGATGATAAGACGGACTCGGCAAAGCAAAGGAATCGAGGTTTGTAGAATCAGCAGAATTTTCAGAACCAAATGAGAGGAGTTCAGCCAAATCGACACAATAATAATCCCTATGCTCGGACTCATGGCAATAAATGCTATCGCTATCAACAGACGGTGCACCTATCTAATAACTATCCTAACCATGGTAGAGTTAATATGGTTGAAAGAGAGGACAACGAGGAAGGCGAGCTTGAGACTGAGGTCGAACACCATACTGTCAATCCTGATGATGTGTATGATGAGGACGAGCACGAGGTACGTGTAGTGTGCAGATGATGTTGGCAACTGAAAGGGTGGATGAGTACCTACAAAGGTAAAATCTTTTTTGAACTCATTACAAGGTGAATCAGCATGTGATTGAGTTGATAATTCATAGCGGTAGTCAAGAGAATTTGATATCTCGAGAAGTAGATAGGCTGAAGTTGCAGACACAGAAGCACCCTTCCCCTTACAAAGTCGGATGGATTACATCTATGGGTTATATCAAGGTCACCGAACAGAGCATAGTTAATTTCTCTATTGACAGGTACAAGGATACATCTATTTGTGATATTGTTGATACGGATGTATGTTAGTTAATGTTGGGGAGACCGTGGTAGTTTGATGTTGATGTGTGCCATAAGGGAAGGGAGAATGTAGTAGAATTTACTAAAGACAATGTGAAGTTTACCCTATATCCCCTGACAGAAAGTAATGTTCCTAAAATTAATAGAAAATCTGCATTATCGTTATGTGCCACGAGGGAGTTTCAAAAGGAGTCTTTGCACGCCTCGTTAGTGTTTGTAGTAGTGAATAAGGGATTCACTGGTTCTGCGAACGACATTCCAGAACAGTTAACTTCCCTTTTGAAGGAGTTTTGTGACATCATGCCTGAGGAGCTTCCCACTGGATTGCCTCCGCTTTGAAATATTTAGCATCATATTGACCTCGTACTTGGAGCCACTCTTCCTAATCTTCCTCATTACAGGATGAGCCCCACCGAACATGAGATATTATGGGAGCGGGTGCATGATTTATTACAGAAGGGGTACCTTAGGGAGAGCATGAGCCTAGGTGCAATGCCAACCCTCCTGGTGCCTAAGAAGGACATGACTTGATAGATGTGTGTTGATAGTCGGGCTATTAATAAAATCACAGTGAAGTACCAATTCCCTATACCTAGGCTCGATGATATGCTTGACATGTTGCAAGGTGCTAAAGTCTTCTCAAAAATTAATCTTCGGAGTGGTTATCATCAACTTAGAATTAGACCCGGAGATGAATGAAAGACGACTTTCAAAACTAAAGAGGGGCTTTACGAGTGGCTTGTCATGCCCTTCAGACTTTCCAATGCATCCAGTACATTCATGAGGCTTATGAATCAGGTTCTGAAGCCACTTATTAATAAATTTGTTGTTGTCTATTTTGACGATATCCTACTTTATAGTAAGTCTGAAACTGAGCATGTTGAACACTTGAGGGGAGTTTTACGAATATTGCAGGAGAATGAACTTTATGTGAATATGAAGAAGTACAATTTTATGCTTCCTAAACTGCTGTTCCTGGGATGTGTCGTATCTGCCGATGGGATACAAGTGGATGAGGAGAAAGTACGAGCAATCCGTGATTGGCCCCGGCCTAACACCGTGGGTGAAATTCGTAGTTTTCATGGTCTTGCCATGTTCTACAGACGGTTCATCCGAAATTTCAGTTCCATCATAGCACCTATTACAGAGTGTGTGAAGAAAGGGAAGTTTTAGTGGGGTGAAGAGGTAGACACTAGTTTTGCAAGGAGGAAGTAGACCACTTATGAGATTGAGTTGTATGTAGTTGTCCGGGCAATTAAGCATTGGGAGGCGAGAATTCGTGCTGAACACGGATCATAAGGCTCTCAGATACATGAATAGTCAGAAAAGTCTCAATCGGATGCATGCTCGTTGGGTGGCTTATTTACAGCAGTTTACTTTTGTAATCAAACACAAAAGTGGGCAACTTAACAAGGTGGCTGATACCTTGAGTCGTCGGGCAAGTTCGTTGGTGACTATGCAGAATGAAATAATAGGGTTTGACTTTCTCAAAGAGTTGTACTAAGATGATGTTGACTTCAAAAATGAGTGGGTGTGGTGCAACACAGGAGATGTGGCTGGTCCTTTCATGTTGTAAGATAGATTTTTATTTTACAAAGACCGACTGTGCATCCCACAAGGATCCATGCGAGAAATGTTGATTGCAGAATTACATCAATGAGGTCATTTTAGTAGCGATAAAACAATTGCTATGATGGAAAAACATTACTATTAGCCACAGTTGAAGCGTGATGTCTCTCGAGTAGTGCAGAAGTGTATGGTTTGTCAAACTAGCAAGGGGCAGTCTTAGAATACGTGATTATACACGCCTTTACCTATTCCTACAGCTCCTTGGGAAGATCGTTCTATGGATTTTGTGTTGGCACTACTATGTACGCAAAGAGCTCAGGATTCTATTTTTGTAGTGGTTGATTGGTTCTCAAAGATGACACATTTTATCCCGTGCAAGAAGAATTCAGATGCTGCTCACATTGTAGGGTTATTTTTCCGGGAGGTGGTTCGCCTTCATGGTATTCCAAAATCTATAACTTCATATTGGGATACCAAGTTTCTTAGTCAATATATGTTTCGGACTGAGTTACAGTTCAGCAGTTCTTTTCATCCTCCAAACAGATGGGCAAACTGAAGTGGTTAATCGGACCCTAGGGTCAATTATTCGGTGTTTGTGTAGTGACAAACCAAAGTAGTAGGATTTGACTCTTGCTCTTGCTGAGTTTGCATTTAATAACGTAGTCAATCGCACAACTGGTAAGACTCCGTTCGAGATTGTGTATCAACGACCTCCACAACACACACTTGATTTGATACCTTTACCAAAATTGTCGAGATATAGTATTGCTACTGAGCATCTAGTTGCGAAGATTGATAAAATACAGGCCAAGGTCAAGCATAACATTGAAACGTCTAATGCTAAATATAAACAATCTGCTAATAAGGGTCATTGGTCTAAAGTGTTTGCTGAAGGTAACTTGGTGATGGTGCATTTGTGCAAGGAGAGATCTCCCGTAGGGACATATAATAAGCTAAAACCGAAGAAGATTGGGCCTTGCAAGATTTTAAAGAAGATTAATGACAATGCCTATGTTGTCGACCTTCCGGATGGGTGGGCGATTTCTTCAACATTCAATGTTGTAGATTTTTTCCAATACTTCCCAGATGATCCTTTTTATCCTGAAATGTCCTCGAGGACGAGTCCTTTTCAAGCGGGGGTGAGTGATGTAGAATAAAAAGCTATGTATGTTCGAAAAATTAGATTAGGAAATAAATTCAATGTTAGAGTCAAATTAGTTGAGAAAACATATTCAATTTTGATTCATGATTTGTTTCCTCTATTATAAGGAGTTTTTTTAGGGTAGGATTTAATACTTTCTTAGATTAAAAAAACAAATTTAATTTTGATTCATGATTTGTTTCATCTATTATATGGATTCTTTTAGGGTAGGATTTGATATTTTCTTTTTCTTTGTAATTCTAGTATTACTAGGAGTCTTGTTTGTTTTTCTATTTAAGAAGAATCATATAACCCAAAGAATAATATCTTGGAATTAAATTAAACTTCTCTTGAAGAAAGTTTTGATGTGTTTTCTTGAGTTTGTGGAAGAAGTCCTCGTGGTAAGGCTTCTTTATTTTCGCTGCTACGTCAGTTGGTATCATAGCGTGGTTCATCCTGCACAATGACTGAGAATAACAATGATCCTAAGTAAACTGACGCAACGGCGAAAACAAAGAAGCCTTACTATGAGGGCTTCTTCCACAAACTCAAGAAAACACACCAAAACTTTCTTCAAGAGAAGTTTTATTTAATTTTAAGATATTATTCTTTGGGTTACATTATTCTTCTTAAATAGAAAAATAAACAAGACTCCTAGTAATACTAGAATTACAAAGAAAAAAGTATCAAATTCTACTCTAAAAAGACTCCCTATAATAGAGGAAACAAATCATGAATTAGAATTAAATCTGTTTCCTAATCTAAGAAAGTATCAAATCCTAGCTACCCTAAAAGACTTCCTATAATAGAAAAAACAAATCATGAATCAAAATTGAATCTGTTTCCTACTCTAATTTGACTCTAACATTAAATTTATTTCCTAATCTAATTTTTCGAACTTACATAGCTTTTTGTCCTACATCACCTGAAATTGCAAGTTGAAGTTCACAATGAAGTTTTCCCGAAATTTCTTTGAGACAAGATATGAATATAAAATGACCATATTGCACACGTTAATTTGAGCCAATTGGTATGAGGCGTAACTCTTGCATCGAATTGTGAGAAAATTTTCCGAGGATGATCATTTTTCTATCTCAGCCATTCATAAGTCCTTATAAAGTTACAGCTTATGTAATGTGATCAATATCCGAATTCAAAATAAACCAACCCCTTAAACGTAACATTGAATTTTGATACTATTTGCAAATTAATTTATTGTATAGGTACAAAAAAAAAAGGTATATCCAACCCTTCATCGATCACTGATATTCTTCTGTGTAAAGTACAAATTTGTTCAACATCAACGGATGTAAGCACAACAATTTCATAATAGGATTTAGGTAAGTATCTTCCCTCATCTAGCATTTAGTCATGTTTGGGAGCTTACTAAAGGGGAGAGAAGTAACGGTAGGAAAGGGAAGGAAAATTGTCAATTTTCTCTTCTCCTTTACCCCTGTATTCGGGGTGTAGGGTTTTAGCCTAAAAATTTCCCACCTTCCCCTCCTCTAACCTCCCAGTAAAACTCCAAAACAAGATTAAACTCAAATTTCTCTTTCCATTCCCTTCTCTACCCTGCATCCAAACACAACAATACCCTTATCCAGGACATTGGAAGAGGGATTGTCCGAAGCTCAATGAGAAGGAGAATAGTAAAAAGAAGGGCCCGAAGGCCAATGAGGTGAACGCCGTGAGAGGTGATAATTCCGATAATTCGTGCTTTTCTCTATTGATTACTCTACAGGTAAACCATGTGGATGCATCTGATTAGATGCTTGATTCTGGTGCTACATATCATGTGACTCCCTAGCAAGATTAGTTTGCATCGTTCAAGAAACTAGATGTGGGCGCGGTAGTCATGAGAAATGATCAATCTTGTGGTATTTGTGGGACATGTACAGTCAGGATTCAGATGCACGATGGAGTTGTTAGGTCTCATGTCATGAGCCTACATCTCCTAATCTTGTTTTGATGATTACAAACAATTCCTAATATTGTTTATCTAGTGTTTATGTTTTCTTATTAGGTATTCTAGACAAACAATATATTAGAGGTTGGATGGATTGAGCCTACACGATCACATCAAATGGAGGTTGGCGGAATAGTGGAATGAAGTCATTGCACATCAAGTCATATTCAAGATCAAGCTTCATCCGCAACCAAGTCAAGCATATTGAAGATCTATCAAGCTTGGGTAAATTAGTTTAGGGTTTATACTTTGTGTGTTAATACCTTAAGCTCGATATTATACACACACATAATTTAATGATTTATGTGTTTTATCCACAAAAGTTTTTACAAATAAATATATATATAATACTTATTTGTTTTCTATGTAGATAAGTTAGTTTGGTTTAGCTATATAGATATGAAGCAATATATATCTTCATTTTCATATTTATGTGCTTCATATTATAATGAATTTGCAAAATATTACGTTTATAGATTAAAGACTTATTTACACTATTTTCATATCTTGTATAAGTCTCTAAATCCATTCTAAAGTGTTTCAAAGTTTTGTTTAAGTCATTTTTGCAAAATCAAGTTTTTAACATGTTCATACTTATGTGATTTTGCAAAATGATGAGATTTTACATTTGGGAGATGCTTTTTGAAAACCAATTTTTATAGCATGTTTATTATCATGTCTACAATCATTTCCCAAAGTTTCATAATTTTTAGAATTTGTTTACTATTTTAAAGGCAGTTTGAAAATCAGTTTTCTGCTTTAAACAGGTTGTATACTTGTTATTAGTCGATTGATGAAATCAGTCGACTGATCGGTTGACTGATGAAAGTGCCTGCAGTTGCCAAAAAATTTTGTTTCGTTTTGGTCGACTGACCAGTCGACTGATGATCTATCAGTCGACTGATAAAGGTCGTCAGTCGACTAATGAGTTGAAAAATACCTACAACGCTCAGCTCATTAGTCGACTAATAAAACCCGTCAGTCGACTGATGTCCTGTAACGGTTATACTTCTAGTTTTCCTTTTTTTTGTCATTTTGCTGGATTTCACTTGAGTTTTGAGCTTTGTTTCTTCATCCTATATATACCCTATACTATTTCACTTCTGAATTAAGAAGAGAAGTTTTAAAACAAGTTTGAAAAAAGTTTTAGTTTGTTTTAAGTGTTTGTTTACAAAATTAGTTTTGTGAAGATTGTTTTACAAGAAGAGGAGATCAATTTCAATTTGGGCTTTCAATCTTCTTATCCCTCTATCTTGTAATTAGAGAGTATTTCTAAACTCACATCTCTAGCTTATTTATGCTTTAATTGTTATATTCATATTTGCTAGATTTAATTGAGTTTATATTTGATTTTTCTCATTGCTTGCACACACAACCATTGAGCTTAACTATTTTCATATATTGTATAATTTGGGGTTGTGGTGAGTGTAACCTTGAGAGTGAGCCTAAATTGTGTTCTCATCCAATTAGAGAACGTTTTATTGAAATTGAGCTTTATTGTGAGTTACACGTTGTATCACACTTATACACCGAGAGGAGTGTGTGGTGAGAGACGGAGTTGTCCTAAGAGGAGTGGCGTCGTTAGTAATGTCTAGAGGTAGATCGTAATTCCGAGCACTTGAGGGAAACACGGGTTAAAGACCAACACTTAGAGGGTGTAGAGTGTGATTGTAATTGTATGTGTTGTAAAGTTTTCAGTGATCTAAAAAACCATATTGTGCGGTGTAAACGTTGTTTGGATGAGCGTAGAAAATCCGGCTGTGATAATGGATTTCTCCTCGGGAGTAGGGAGCGGAGACGTAGGACGGAAGGTCCGAACTCCGTGATTATTTTATTGTGTTTGGATTGTTCTTTGAGTCCACTATTTGTTTATATTTTTTCTTGTTTATTTTCCCCTTTGCATATATATCCTTACATATATCTTATTGAATATCATCAATGTTAGGATATATTTGTTAATTAATTTTAATCGGCATTAATATCTAATAAGATTAGTAATAACCCTATTCACCCCCTCTAGGGTACTTTCATGAGTAGTTCGTGAATTGAATGAAGTGAGATTTGTTTCTCAGTTGAAGAAGAATCTTATTACAGTTGGAGCTTTGGAGGCGAAGGGATTCAAGGTGACCTTTGAGAATGCTGTAGCGAAGGTTACTAAGGGATATTTGATACTGATGAAGGGAGTCCGTAGTAGGAATTTGTATTATCTGAAGGGAAGCATCGAGATTGGCCAGGTAGCTTCAGCTATTTTAGAGGCGAACACGAGCAGGCTTTGGCACTATAGGTTGGGGCACACATGTGAAAAGTCACTGCAAGCATTATGCAAGCATGGACTATTGAAGGGAGCTAAAAGTGGGAAAGTTGAGTTTTGTGAGCATTGTGTTCTTGACAAGAAGACGAAGGTGAAGTTCAGGACAACCATTCATAGGACAAGAGGCATCTTGGACTACGTGCACACGGATGTTTGGGGTCCTACCAAGACGACATCAGTTGGTGGTTGATATTGGTTCATCACATTTGTAGATGACTATTCTAGGTGTTATTGGATGTACATCATGACGAAGAAGAGTGAAGTTCTAGATATATTTATGGAGTGAAAGAAGATATTGGAACTACAGACTGGGAGAAAGATCAAGACATTGTGATCCGACTGTTAGACCCTAGAGGGGGGGTGATTAGGGTCTTATGCTAATCTAATCCGATTAAATGCCAATTAAAATTAATTAACAAGTGTATTCTTGCAAGATAGATATACAAAGAGATATGTGCAAGAATATGCAATATACACAAGGTGATATATCCTATATGATAGAAATATGTGCAAGGATATATAAACCAACACAAGATGATATATCCTACCAAAGAGATGTTCAATATGATATATGCAAGGATATGTCAACTAACACAAGGGTAAACAATATGAACTAGACAGTTGATCATATAAATAATGAGCTAATGACAATGGCGATAAGAAATATAAACACAAGTATAAATAAACGCCAAAGCACACTCAAACACACAAAATGATCACGGAGTTCGGACCTTCCGTCCTACATCTCCGCTCCCCACTCCCGGGGAGAAATCCACTAACACAATCCGGTTTGGAAGCCGGAACTTCTTCTACACACTCGGTTTTCTAGCTAACCGAAAACTCTACAACTCACACTCTTGCAATCACACTCTACACCCACTAAGTGTTGGACCTAGCCGTGTCTCCCTCAAGTGCTCGGTTACAACCTCTCCCTAGGCACGTCAACCGACGCCACTCCTCTTGGGACGATCCCCGACTCTCACCACACACTCCTCACTCGGTGTACAAGTGTATTACAAAGTGATCTCACAATTAAGCACAATATAAATCAATTGATTGTTCTCTAAACAATATGAGAACTCAATTAAGCTCACTCTCAATGTCACAAACCCACAACCCTAAATTATACTATGCATGTAAATACCCTAAGCTCAATGTGGGTGTGTGTAACAAAGAGTGAAATCAAAATCAAACTAAACTCAAATATAAAATCTAGCTTAATAACAATTATAATCAAACAAGTGATAAATGTAAAGCTAGAGTTTGAGTTTAGAAAACTTCTCAATTTGATAACAAGATGGAGAGATGGAGAGTGAAGCCCAATCAAGAGAATAATTTCCTCCACTTGTATAAACTTCTTCACACACAAAACAAACCCTTAAACACACTTAAACCTTGTTTAAAACTTGTTTAAAAAACTTCTTCATTAAGTTGAAAAGACATCAGCAATAGGGTATTTATACCCTCTCACAACTCAGCCAAAAACTCCCAAAACAAAAGACCAAAAGACCCAGCCAACGGTACAAAAACTAGCCGTTGGGAACAGAAAAAAATAGCGTCGGTCGACCGGAAAACTCGTCGGTCGACCGGACGTTTTAATCGGTCGACCGGACCAGTCGACCGACAACTTTCTGTCGGCCCAGTAGATTTCTGACCTCAGGTTCGGTCGACCGGATCGGTCGACCGAATTCTGATATTCCAGAAAACTGTTTTTAAAGCTGATTTTGGATACTTTGGAAAATTGTTAAAAATAACAAATGAAGTCCAAAAATTATGAAACTTTGGGAAATGTATATAAACATGTAAATGAACATGTTACAAAAAGAATTTTCCAAATTGCATTTCCCATTTGTGAAAAATCATCATTTTGCAAAATAGTTCAAAAACACGAAAACTAAATATATATGTTTTTGACATTTGATATAAACCATGTTTTGAAACTTTTGTAAAATGATTTTATAGACTTAGTAAAACATGTATAAACTGATATTAAAGTCTATAAACTAATAAGATAGTATTTTCACAAAATTGCATATTCTATGCAATGTTTTCAAAAACACAATAGAGTATGAAACATATAATTGTATATATGGATGTAATTTTGTTTCATATCTATATAACTAAACCCAAAACACAATATGTATATATATATAACTATATATATGCATAGAAACCAAAACTTGTCTATATATATATATATAACTATATATATATGAAGAAACCATAAAATGTGTGTGTATAGATATTGAGCTTAACGTATTAAACACACATAATATAAACCTATACTAAGTTTACCCAAGCAATGATCTTGATCTTCATTGAAGCTCAACTTGGTACACGTTGCGGATGAAGCTAAAACTTGGATCTTGAACTTGAATTGTACGATGCTTCACTCCACAATTCCGCCAACCTCCATTTGATATCGTCGTTAAAGCGCTATTCCATCCATCCTCCAACTACGTTGTTTGTCTACAAAACATAGGAATGTACAAATACTAGACAAACAACATTAGTAGTAAATTGTTTGTTAAACATCATCAAAACAAGAAGGCCAACACCGACAACAATGGTGAGTATACTTCTGACCCCTTTCAGCAGCTATGTCGAGATGAGGGCATAGAGTGGCACTTTACAGTTAGTCACACACCCAGCAGAATGAGGTGGCAGAGAGGTTGAATTGGTCTTTACTGGAGAAGGTCCGATGTTTGTTGTTGCATAGTGGTTTGGAGAAGATCTTTTGGCTGACGCAGTTTCTTATACGAGTCACCTCATTAATAGGCTGCCTTTATTTGTGATTGAGGGGAAAATCCCTATGGACATGTGGTCGGGAGAGCCAACACACGACTATGATCAGTTCAAGGTATTTGGGTGCCCTGTATTTTATCATGTTAGAACAGATAAATTAGAATCTTGAGCTAGGAAGACCATATTTGTGCGATTCATGCGTTATGTCAAGGGATACAAGCTTTAGGATCCAGTTGATAAGAAGATTATGGTTGAGTAGAGATATCACATTCGATAATGTTTCTATCTTGAAGCTTCCTAGCTCTCATCAGGTGGAGAGAGACCCAACATTGGGACATCGCAGGTGGTGGAGATTGATGTAGCTTTACATTGTCCAGATGGGATCATATCCATTAAAGTGCCGGCTGAGGTGACGCTAGGCGAGCATGGTGATGATTTGGAGGATACATGTACAGTTGAGCAGGATCAAGGACCGACGGCTCAGGTTCAAGATTCTATTACGGTTCAGAGACAGGAGAGACATACGTATGTCAGCTAGGTATACAGACACAGTCGTTGCATATGCACTTCTGGTGAAGAGTGTCGATGAGATGGTTCCTACTACATTTAGAGAGGCTCAGCAGAGTTCGGAGGCTGATTTGTGGTAGGAGACTATGCAAGAAGAGATGGAGTCTCTCCACAGGAATGACACATGAGAGATTGTCGAGCTTCCAAAGGGACGGAAGACTATTGGTTGCAAGTGGGTGTATACGAAGAAGGAGGGCATGGAAGGCACTCCGATGAGGTTCAAGACTAGGTTGGTGATTCAGATCTTGCTAGCTTTGGTGGCACAGTATGGATTGGAATTGGATCGATTGGATGTATTTCTTCATGGTGATCTTGATGAAGGAATTGATATGAATCAGTCATTGGGGTTTCGAGCTGTAAAGGAGGATAAGTTGGTTTGTACAGAGCCAGATTTATTGTAAAACCCCGGAAATTTCTATAATATTTATGTGTGAACTATTGATAGTAAATAATTCCCGTATGATGAATAATCATAAATATATGCATATGTATATCAAATGAATGATTTTATCAGTGTTTGGGAACCCAACGGGTATATACAAGTGAGAAAAATCGATTGAGAAATGGCCAGCATGTAAAATGCCAGTAGAAGGCATTTTTGTGCTGATCGGTCGACCGGCGCGGTCGACCGGCGCGGTCGACCGATCAGCGATCAGAGGGTTTTTACAGGTTTTGGGTTTTGGGTTTTGGGTTTTATTTCTTTTGGGCTTTTGGGTTTCGGGTCGGGTTGGGGAGTTGGTATTTAAACCAACTCAACCCAGGAGACAAGGGAAACCCCAAACGTAACCCTAGCCCCCTCCTTCTTCTTCTTCTTCTTCTTCTTCTTCTTCCTCAAACCCTATCTGGATCTAACGTTGAGGAGAACGGAGGAATCTCAGGGGATTTTCGCGGATCTGATCAAAGGAGAATCATCCCCAGGGTCGTTATCAGCATCTAAGGCGAGTATCATCTCGCCCAATCCCTCACCCCTATTCATTTCTGATTTATTTCGATTTTTGTTTGTTTTATGAGTTTCTGATAAGCCAAAGAGGTATCTTCATATAAAATCGAGATCTTTATATTAGGGATTATAAGAATCAAGTTTCCAGTTTTCAAAAGCTCACCAATGTTCTGTAAAAATGAAGATTTGGATCTGAACAGTTTTCCTAAACAAGAGTAAATTATTCCTACAGGCTTTTAAAACACTTTTGTTTTGGTTTCCCAAGATTTGCGTGTAGATTTTGAACTTTGGTTTAGTTGTGTAACCCTTGTTATATCAGATCATCAAATTTTGTTTCAGGTTGGATAGCTGACAGAAAACCCAGGATTTGGGTTCTGTCGCTCGGCGGTCGACCGACACGGTCGACCGCTGAGCTCGAGTTAGGGATCCGGTCGACCGCGACTGGATTTCGGTCGACCGAAGCATTTTTCGGTCGACCGCGATTTGATTTCGGTGGACCGCGTCATTTTTTGGTCGACCGTCCTGATTTTTTATCAGAGTTCGGTCGACCGGATCGGTCGACCGACGATACTCTGTTGCAGATTTCCAGGTTTGCTGTATTTGAATATTTTCACTCCTATTTGGGGTTTTGTTTGGTTTATCTGACCATGGTAATTAGTCCCACTATGTATCCATGTATGATAGATGACCTGAGGGTATAAAGTGGGGACTTACACACTGATTTGAGTATGGATTAATATAAGTAGACTATTATATATATATCACAGCGACCGTTGCACAATTTCACAGTCCTCGAGTAGGACATGCGTTGCTATTAAATCCTCGTGTTGGATATGCATTCACATCCGGTCCATGAGTTGGACAACGGTCACATCCGGTCCATGAG
>BQKN01066772.1:799749-811972 GCA_022839385.1 Asparagus kiusianus
ACGGTCACATCCGGTCCATGAGTTGGACAACGGTCACATCCGGTCCAAGCGTTAGACAACGGTTATATTCAGTCCTCGTGTTGGACATTCACTACTTTTCAGTCCTCGTGTTGGACTGTGATTTATAGAAGTCCTCGTGTTGGATTATGATTCATCTCAGTCCTCGTGTTGGACATTTGCCACTTATTCCAAGAGTTTGGAAACCACAGTATATAGTTCCTATATCGGATATATTTTCTTGACCCTGTGTATGATACTTCCACGGAAGTTTATGATATAACACTTGTGTAGATTTTGACATGATATTCATGTAAGTAATAACATGATATTCATGTAAACTATGATATGGTACTGTACTTATGTTCTGAGATTAGCTGTATTTCTTTTATTATTGTTTCCTATACTAGAACCTCGGGTTTGGTGTTTAGAGATTTACAATTTGAGATACAAGGTATATACATGAGGGTTTCCTTGTTTGGATTATTTCGCTCGACGTACCTATGCTCGTGTTGTAAATTTCTAAATACTAAAACCCTCTTTAGTTAGATCAATGATTTTAGATCTATTATATATTAACTGTATTTTCATAAACAACGAGCCCTGTTCCCTTGGGGTTGGTTGTGATGTTACTCGCTAGCGCTTTGACGCTCGTTGTTCCTCCCCCTTTCAGGTCACGAGCCAGGAGTACGGAGTATCGCAGGCTGATAGCGGACCACTTTAGTGTTCAGCTTTACATTCTAACTATGTATTATTTACCTTGGGCTCCACTGTAGTTGATGTTAGACATTTGAGGACTATTTCATAGAAGTTGTAAAGGCTATGTGCCTTATTTCCTTTTGTCAGATATTTGTATTTGAGACTTGTTGAGTATTTCAGTCCATTTATTCAGACATTGTTTATGTATTCCCATTTGTTAGATGATGAGATATCTATTTGATCATTAAGATTTCATCAGTTCTTCGTGTACTATCTTTTACTTGCTTTTGTACCTACACCTGTTTTTGATTCTACTAGATAGATGTTGATTGTGATGGTGAAACATGTTGTTGCACGGTGTGGTGCATGGCAGGTTTGACATTCTTGGTTTCATCTTGGACTGCAGCCTTGTGTGAACCCAGGGACGTCACATTTATCACAGGCAGTGAGAATGGTTTCGAGATACATGCACGACCTAGGTCTGAGTCATTGGGATGCCGTGAGTGGTTGTTGAGGCCGTTCGAGGCCATTTGGATAAACTACGGGCAGCTTGATCCTTTGGGAGAGGGGGTACGTAGGTAACCACATTGGTGCAACCAAATTTGGTGAGACGACGTAGTGGTGCTCATGTTTGGTGTCGGCTCAGTTTTGGAAACACTTCGTCAAGGTGGAGAGTCGTTGGATAGCAGGTTCCTAATATTTTTCCTAATTTGTTTTGGTAACAGGTTATTAGGATTCCTAATCTGCATTGGTAACAGGTCATTGGGATTCCTAATCTATTTTGGTAATAGAACTTCTAATCTGTTTTGATAACAAATTATTAGAATTCCTAATATGTTTTGTTTTTTGTTTTAGAATTCCTACTATATTTTTGGTTTTAGGATTTCTATATATATGGAACGGTTTAGATCAGAGAATTAGAGGAAAAAAGTCTTTTGAGCATATTGAAAGGGAGATATTATTAGGGAGTTGAGATCTTTGGTTAGGGTTATATCTGAGTGATTGTGTGAGTTGTAACCGTTGTATTTCTCCTCCATATAGTAAAATCTCTCTATCCTCTCCCTGTGGACGTAGGCAATTTGCCGAACCATGTAAATTCTCTGTGTTTGTTTGATTTGTGTTGTATTTTGGTAAATTCTCTGTGTTTGTTTGATTTGTGTTGGATTTTGGTGATTGCACTCGTGTTTGGTTTAGTTCTCTTCTCTCATCGCTCGCCGACTCGTTTGGTTTGCGAGCACGCTTCCGTCCGGCGCGCAACAGTTTGCACTAGCAATTCTAAATTTCAGGATATAGATGCATATGTTCTGGGAGACTGCAACGGGAAAAAAATTATATTTGTTTAGGAGTTAATATTGTTTTATCTAGATAACATGGTTTATAAGGCTGCAAAAGTTAAGTACAATACATTAACCCAAATGATATAAAAGATCAGAAGATATTTGAAACACCTTCAATAGCTTTTCATAACTCTCAGTTGTTTTAAATAGCACCTTCCACCACTGGCGGCGTTTCATTTTAAGAAGGATAATTTGCAGATTATCCCCACTCCCTTGTGAATTGAGTGGTGATAAGCGCTAGTAAACGAGTTGAGGGCTGATGAGTGCAATTGAACATGGAGATGATGAGTTTATTTTTAGAAATTAGATAAATTAGATAATAGCATCTGATTATACATGACAATTTCAACCTCTTGGTCTAGGATACATGTCCTAAATATATCCTAATTCATCTTTTATAATATGCCTTGAGTACATTATGAATTTTCAATTTCACTCCATCAAATTTTCGTTAGGTATCCTCCAATATCCAAATATCAGATATGGGCACACCTCCTTTATCCAAATATATATAATAGTAGCAACACAAGGATACATGATTAAAATTTGGTCCATCAGCCAAAACATCTTTTTTACCTTTTCAATAAAATGTTAGATCACATAATTAGCATCTGCGAATTTTTTTTCTCTCCTCTCAATCTTATGAGCTCTAAAACTTGTATGGTCTGCCAAATGATCGAGCCAAAAAATTTTGGAATTACACTTTCCCGCCGGTTTAGATACACTTTTAATTTTTTTTCAGCCTTTGTGGCATTTAAGTTTTCATGTTTCCCGCATCATCTGTTGTTGCTATAATAATGTATGAATTACATGCAAAAGGGAATATAGATAAGGAATTGATTATGTGAGCTTTGTATTTAGACGGAATGTTAAATCTTATTTTTTTGTAATGTTGTTTCATAATTTTCTATCTTTTTATATGGGTTGTGAAGAAATTATTTGAAACTTACTAGGTCAAAACTTTTATTCATTGTTAACGTTTTAACAACGTCGTTGTAGTATAGTGGTGAGTATTCCCGCCTGTCACGCGGGTGACCCGGGTTCGATCCCCGGCAACGGCGGATCTTTTCTCATTTTTATAAAACCATACTTTTTTATGTGCCCTTCGTCAAATTGTAAAGAGGAAATGCCAAGTGTGACTATTGCACATGCAACGCCTCATTGTTTCTTCAACGAGATTTTGTTAAATATTAAAGCATTTCCATGATTCAGCTATTACACCAAGAATATTAACAACGATAATAAACATGAAATAAGAAATGTGTTGAAATCTAGAAGATAAGATGAATGTAGACATTACTTGAATATGGACAATTAATTAGGTGACTCTTCATTAGCCCATGTCTTTAGTTTTCTTATTATTCATCTATATAATGTATGTCATGGACTACAAAATGTATAGAGGAATGAGGAAGATGAATAAAATGAGAATCAATATTTTTCTCCCTATTTCTTCTCTTGTCTATTTACATTTACATTTCATATTTGATTCTTACTTTTGATATATATGATGTATGTAGATATAACAACAAGATTACAACACGTTATCAGCACGAGTGGCTCTAGCCGGTTCGTGATCATCGGTTAGTAGTACATCTTCTGTAATATAATAATACATTCGGCCTTTGTCTATTTACACAGTATATATCAAGCTTTCCGTCGAATGATTATGATTATGTCCAGTATGATATGTAATTCTTTGGTTTATTTTTATGCAAATCATGTGATGATGATATATTTGTTGAGTTGTCCTTTTATAAACACACAAACATGCATTTAATTGGGTTTTATTCAAAACATTTTGCCATTGATTTTTTTGTGTGTGGTGGGGTCTAGTTGCCTGTTGCCGCCTCTACCATCATCTTCAACAAAATTAATCATATTCATTGGTGGAGGCCTTTAATGCATGTACTAGATGTATGCTTAATTTATCACCATTTTTTGGGTCATACCTTTTTTCGTGTTATCATTTGATGGAGCTGTCTTGATTCATATTTTTGTCTATCATTTATTCATATTCAACTTTGAACACCATACTCTTAAGTCATTATTGTCTAATTATTGTTCAAATGCACTAATTTTGATTGCCTAAATGTGCACCGCAGGATCACATTGTTTTTCCACTTATAGGAAATATACATCTCAACGAATTGCAAAAATGTTTTAACCTATTGCCATACATCCTTACGATATACTGTTCATTTGTCCTATCTTTGGCAATATATGGTTTCATTATAAATGCATGTTTAGATTTGCCACCTTAGTTTTGAACTGGGAGAGGATCGACATCCGCTGATGTAGCTTGAAACAGTTTCCCCTGTCGTGGTACGTGTGTTCTCTTTCTTTTGAAATGCATGTGTACAATGCCTGGACCATGAATTCTGGTTGTTGTTTTTTTGTGTCAAATATCATGCTTCGTTATTTATATTTTCTATACAAATGATATATTTCCTTTCGTCATCAAATACAAAAAGTTGCCAATGGCTCCTGTGTAGTGAGCAAGTCTTCTCCACTGAAATTATGCAATATTAGTTTCTATCCAAAATTGCAGTGGTGGTGTTTTGAATCTGGTAACCTTGAGTTTAGAAGAAAGGATAACACAAACTGGTTATGTCTTTGTTTAATTTCTACTTGCTTGAGTTTGTGATGGTCATTGATCGTCCGAGCATTAAAAAAAAAATTTGTGTGAATTTTAATATCAGACTAGTTTACCAGAAGCAAACATTTGAAAGATAACCTTTATGAAGATCTTTAGAAAAAGGAGCTTGATGATTTTGGTGATTATGTGTGATTTTATTAAAATGTAAATATTTCTAATTTCTCATGCACTAATCTTTCGTCACCATGATTAATGCACTATGATATATGATAGTAATTATTACTTGTCTTTGGCCTCGAACGTTCATTTTTACTGATACCCTTATGATTTTTGCACGATTATATCTCTTGATCTTTAAGTATCTTTGCCCAGAAGGCAAACACTTTAAATTTTCTCTCTATCAATTAAGATGTAAAAAATTAAATGCCTCACTAAAAAAGTTTTCACTTTTCTGGGCAATCCCTAAAGGATCGCTTTGATCTATGGAAGCCAATAATCTTCCCTCAAACGCAACTGGCGGACTGAATCAGAACTTTTTGGATTTTAAATACATGACTAAATATAATTCAACCATGTGCCATATTGTCTAGCGGGTGAAGCTCGCAGAATTGATCGAAAAGATTTTTTCCCATTCCATACAAGTAGTATTGTACTCTAGTTGTAGTATATGACCAAAAATTATGCCAAGCGCTCTGCTTTGATATCTACATTTGGAGTTGTAGAGAATCACAACAAATTGTTGATGAAAAATCACAATGTTAGACTAGTTGCCTTACGAGTTGTGTTTGGAGCACATGCTACAATTCATAAATATACTTATACGCGTGGACAAGGGGGAGGCTATGAACATAGTAGGAGATCTTATCCTATAGCCATTTTTTAGATTTTAAACCCTAGACTAAATACAATTCAACAAGTAATATTGTACTCTTATAATAGTACAACTAAAAATTATATTAAGCATTATAAACTAATCATTGTATTAGTAGTTGTTAAAAACACAACCAACTGTTATGAGAAACCATAATGCAAGTTTAATTGGTCCATACGTAGTGCCTAAAGCACATGTCATATTTCAAACTAATATTCATAAGCTTGGACTAGGGTAAGGTAGTGGACATTGAAGTGGATCTTATCGAGATGGTCAAGGTAAACTATTTGGTTTTTCTATATTTGGATTATATGCATTTGTCAGACAATTTTGATTTAACTTGAGTTTGCTTTAAACACTTGTGAACCTATGTGGTTTTCATTTATACACTTTAGAATTTGTCTGACCTAAAATACACCATGTTGCGATGATTTTTGAGATTTAGGGACCTAAATTCTTTTAAATTCTGGCATGAGCTATTGGGTCATCTTGGGTAAAATATGATTTGTCGGATTTCCTTAAATTAAATGGAGCATTCAAACCAAATCCGACCAACTGCATATCATAATTTTTCCCCTTTATCTAATACGTGGTGAAGAAGCGAAACATTTCCCATCTGCGTATTCTTTATTTGTAGTCCATGTTTCTATATCACCATCATAGCGTACCTCTATGGGACCTCGGTGAAGGTACATATATTATTTATGAAACTTCGTTAATAATTTAGTACCTATGGCCCATGTTAGGGGATCAAATCACAATTTGGTACGCTGACTGTATTTTTATTGAAGATCAATTCTCGACATTAGGGGAAGATTAGTGCCCAAAATACAAAATAATATTAAGAAATTCCATTGATGAAAAAGATCTTCAATATTTATATCCACGTACTAGTCAAACTGAATCATAAGTTCACATGATAATCTGCTAAGAAAAGAGTGACCAAGCCCCATATTCATGTTGAGTATATCATTGATAATTTGGTACTCCAGAAGCATATGTGCCAGAAGCATATGAAACATGTTAGTGTAAAAGATAAAAGTTCGCGGCAAACTAAATTCTATATAGAAAGACAATCACTCCCATAACCTCCAGAAGAGGTTCATCCTGAAGATGGAATCTCCAGTAAAGTTGCACGTGCTTGATAATCACAATACTGGAGATGTGGAATGACCAAATCTAATTGTTAAGAGTAATGACGAGGATTTGGTTGATATAAAATAAGAATTAAAGTGGCCACGAATTTGTGAAAAAAAGAGAAATATATAATAGAAATATAAAAGTTGTCGATAACATAGTTGCCTCTACAGTTGCTCTTACTATCTCTGAAAATAATCTGGATCCAGAACCTAAGTTGGTAGCAGAGTGCTTGAAGCACTCGAACTAGGTGAGATGAAAAGTGGCAATTGAGGCTAAGCTAAACTCGCTAAAGTATTTTGAACCTGTAGTCCATATATCCCTACAGGATATAAATAGGTCTTCGTAAGAAAAATAAATGAGAATTGTAAGGTAGTGAGATATAAAGCGAGATTGATAGCTCAATGGGTTCACGCAGAGACCTGGCATCGATTTAGATGTAAAATATTCTCCTATTGGTGATTGTATTACGTCCCGCAAGTTAATACCTATGGCAGAAACTATGAATTTATATATGCGATATAAGTACGTCATGACCGTATTTTTATATGAGTCAGTAGACGCTAATATTTTTATATGAAAGTCCATGATGAGCTTAAAATTTCTGAATTGAGAGAAAACGAGAATCGCAACATGTATAGCATTAAATTACAAAGGTCGCTATACGACTTGAAAAAGTCGGGTAGAATGTAGTATAACCGACTGAGTGAGTTCCTCCTGAAGAGGAGATATGCAAATAATAATGTCTGTCCCTGTGTGTTTATAAAGAAATTTGAAAATGACTTCTGTATCATCTCAGTCTATGTTAATGATATAAATGTTAAAGAAACGCACAAGGAGCTTACATAATCTAGCTCATGCCTAAAGACGGAGTTTGAAATGAAAGACTTGGGAAAAACCAAGTTTTGTCTCGGCCTGCAGATCGAGCATTTTCCAGAAGGAATTTTTTCTACACCAGTCGACCTACGTGTAAAAGGTTTTGGAAAGATTTTATATGGATAAAAATCATGCACTTAGCACACCAATGGTCGTCCGGTCCCTCGAAGTGGATAAAGATTCATTTAGACCCAAAGAAGATAACGAAGAAATGTTTGGGCCAGAAGTTCCCTATCTGAGCATCATTGGCGCACTTATCTATCTTAAAAATTACACCATGTCTGATATTACATTTGCGGTGAACTTGCTAGCAAGGTATAGTGCTTCTCCTACAAGGAGGCATTGGAATGACGTTAAACATATCCTTCGCTATCTTCAAGGTACAAAAGATCTTGGACTATTCTATAAAAAAAACCAAGATATGACATTGGTGGGCTATTAGGATGCTGACTACATGTCTGATCCCCATAACGCCAGATCCCAGACTGGTTATGTTTTTCTCTATAGTGGTACTGCCGTTTCTTAGAGGTCTGTTAAGCAGACCATGGTATCTACTTCTTCTAACCACTTAGAGATTATCGCTTTATATGAGGCCTCACGAGAATGTGTATGGTTGAGATCATTGATACGACACATTTATGGCTCGTATGGTCTAGCGAAAGACGATATTACCCCCACTGTCCTTTATGAGGACAATGCAGCTTGTGTTGCACAAATGAGTAGTGGATATGTAAAATGAACCATTATAAAACATATTACGCCAAAATTCTTTTATCCACATGAGCTCAAAAAAGATGGCGAAATCACCAACGAAAAGGTTCGCTCAAGTGACAATCTTGCAGATTTGTTCATCAAATCTCTGCCTACATCAACTTTCGAGAAATATGTTCATATTATTGGTATGCGCAGACTTGAAGACTATCGTCTTCAGGGGGAGCAAATTCTTAAAGAATAATCCTGAAGATTGTGCCCTGAAGGTCTATCGTCATATTTTTTTTCCTTTTGCTAAGTTTTACCCTGCTGGGTTTTTCTTAGCATACACTCAGAAGATTGTCATCATCAGGGGGAGCGAATTTTCAAGATAATCCCGAAGATTGGGTCTTGAAGGTCTATAGTTGTACTCTTTTTTCCTTTGCTAAGTTTTGTCCCACATGGTTTTCTTAGCTAAAGGTTTTTAATGAGGAAACTAATGTAACACAAGAATCTACTTATGTCGTGTACTCTTTTCCTCGACTAGTTTTTCTCCCACTGGGTTTTTCTAGCGAGGTTTTTAACGAGGCATTGACATCACGAAGTAATGTCCAAGGGGGAGTGTTGAAATCTAGAAGATAAGATGAATGTGAGCATTACTTGAATATGGACAATTAATTAGGTGACTCTTCATTAGCTCATGTCCTTTAGTCTTCTTATTATCCATCTATATAATGTATGTCATGGACTGCAAAATGTATAGAGGAATGAGGAAGATGAATAAAATGAGAATCAATTTTCTCCCTATCTCTTCTTTTGTCTATTTACATTTACATTTCATGTTTGATTCTTACTTTTGATATATATGATGTATGTAGATATAACAACAAGATTACAACAACAAAAAAAATTCCTATTGACAATTAAAGTTTCTTTACCAAATAATGAAGTGATTGCAACGATGGAAGTATTGCCATCATCAGTAAAGGGAAAATTACTACCCTTAAAAGTTTTTTGTTGAACATTCAATCTCTATCGACATTGTCATAAATAAAACCAAGAAAATATTTTCTCCATCTCTAAAAGGGATAACCTCTCTCAAGCATACCTCTCTCAAGCAAGATGCAAAAACTCAATTTGTAGGAGGCCTTCATCAAGTAAAGCCACTCTCTTTTACATTATGTCAATGTCTAATATATGTATTCTTTCAAGTTAATTATGGCAACATAAGTTCCCCCCTTATTGTACTATACATTGAGAAAGAGTGATATAGAAGTTTTGAGGGAGGCAATGAAATGTTGCATGAGTTTTACAATATTGACATCGGTTTTTGTCGAAATATTTTTGAATTATGGAGTAGAAGGAAGGACCTTATTATCAACAAAACATGTTGAAATGATCAACAAAACATGTTGAAATGAAGAGATATCTGAAGAAGAACAAACTTGCTGTTAAAACTATAAAAGTAATTCTGAATTGTACTTACTTTTTGCGGATATATCTAATGTTCTTTGCCCAATTGCAGGTAGACTCCCTTTACCTCTATTGTTGCAAATAGATCCCAGAGTGACCTTTCTTGATTCTTTTACACTCAAAGAAGGATTTTTTTGGTGAGACAAATGGACCTCCTGATAGTAAAAAAAGTTACACTGAGGAAGTCTATTGACAACAGTAGACTATGCGGTTTATCCACAATTCAATGGTACTACAGAGTTCTATTTGTTGTGCGCGGCGGCCAAATCGATGATAGGGTTCCGAGAACAAATACCAATGCCGAGAGAGAAAACAAAACAATTCAAAATAACGGTACAAACACAAACAAATGAATTTTACGTGGTTTGCCAAGTTGTCTACATCCACGGGGCAAGAAGGTGATGTGTTTTTACTAATAGAAAAGAAGAGTATAAATAGAGATCACAAATTCATAAACTAATCTCTCACACAAAGCTCTTAATCTCTCAAACAAAACCCTAACCAATAGCTCAAGAAAGACTCTTTTCTGTGCTCCAAATATCCCCAATTTTGCTCCAAAGAAACCCTAAAACGTGGTTGCTATTTATATCAAACAGCAACCCCAAACAGAACAAGAAACCGTAATTAGGCCCAAACCCGACTGGCGGTCGACCGTCGAAATCGTCACGGTTGACCAGACAGAACGACAAAAAACACAAAATCTATTACAAGGTCCGCGGTCGACCGCACTTGACGCTGCGGTCGACTGACTAGAGCTCAGAAAAAACCACCCTGTAGCGTGCACGTTTCCAGTCGACCGCCCCAAAGCTCGCGGTCGACTGGCAAGCACCCAAAGCCCTACATGCTCTAAAAATCCTGTTCTTCTCTAATGTTTTTGTCGTTTCTATAATTCTCTACATTGGTGAAATTTTCCCAAAACTGAGCCGACACCAAAAACAACCAAATGTCTCACTTGTTACGTCCAGTACGAAGTGGAACAAATTCACAACAATAGACTCAATCCACACTTTAATTTCTATTGAAAGATTATTCGTATGTAATTTTATATCAAGTTTATGATTCCTTTAGTATTTGAAGAATAAAGTATGAAAATTTATGAATACTTACTAATTTTTTTCTTATATTTTTTATGAAGAATGCTTCTTTGTTTGAGACAAAATTGTTCAATATGTTCTTTAAGGAGAACTCAGTTGGTGCTTCTTTGATAGATATACATTTTACCAATGTCAATTCAAGTGATCTATAAATGTTTTTGAATTTTGGGTTTATTTCATTGACTTCTCCATTTGAAATAAAAATAGCTTGATTCTATTAAAGAATATCTCTGAACTTTATGATAGTTTCTCCATATATAAATTCTTATAATTTTAACCCTATAAATATTATTAACATCAGAGATTAATGTTATATATTATAATCAATTAATGCTAAGCTATTACATTATAGTCTTTTATCAATTTTATGTAATTTAGTCTTCAATTATTTAATATTATTTGTAAAACTAAATGTAGTTCCTTTAATTTACACAATGACGCTAGTTTTTAATCTATCATATATTTTTAAATTTTTTATTCATTAACTGGATGTTTTTAATTTATTATTATTGTTATGTTTACCAGCATCAAATTATACTATTTTAGATGCTAAAAAAGGAATAGTAAACTTTAAAATGGTAGTTAAATTTATATATCTTAATGGAAAAATTATCAAGCAATTACTATTTTTTTGCCAAGTTTAGAAATTTTAGCTTTTTGAAATTTTAAGGGTGTATTTTGTAAATTTCAAAACTTTGATAGTGTATTTTGAAATTTTAAATTTTAAGTTTAGTGTTTATAATTTCCATGTTTCGTGTATTAGTAATAAGTTTTCTAGTGTTAGGATATTTCTTGCAACTCTAAAATTTTGAGGGTTTTTTTTACAATTATTAAAAATTATTGTTTTTTATATAAAATTCATATTGTCAGTAGTCTACTGGTAATTTTTAGATTTAATGTGTGCTGATTATAAGTTTTAATATTTTAGTGTTTTTGCGGTTTTCAACTTTTGAGGTAGT
The DNA here is from genome assembly GCA_022839385.1 of Asparagus kiusianus. NCBI lineage: Eukaryota > Viridiplantae > Streptophyta > Magnoliopsida > Asparagales > Asparagaceae > Asparagus > Asparagus kiusianus. The sequence continues at coordinate 811,482 of BQKN01066772.1, forward strand.
TTTTACAATTTTTTTATAACTTTGAAGTTTTTTGTAAATTTTAAACTTTCAGGTGGTTGATGGTAATCCCTTGAATTCATCTATGTCGTTTACACGTTTTGTTCAAAATTTTAGGTGCTTTTCTATAGTTTAAAATTTTAAGATTGTTTCTATAATTTTGAAATGTTAAGGGTGTTAATTGCAAAATTTTGGGGGGCTATTGTTAATTTCAAAATCCATGTTTCTTATTTTTAGTTTTGAAAAGTCATGATGTTTTATGTAATTTTAAACTTTTGAGGTAATTTGTGTAATTTTTAAAACCTCTTGGGTTTTTAAAAATATTTCATGTATTATAATATATTAGTAATATATAATTTCTTATTATTATTTGTTTTAAATTGTTGAGCTATGAGTAGTTCATGTTGGATTAGTTTAGGATATAATTAGTATTAAGATATATTAAAATTTAAATGAAATATTCAAAATAGTATTATATATATATATATATATAT
>BQKN01066772.1:812372-859215 GCA_022839385.1 Asparagus kiusianus
ATATATTATTAATTTTTTTTTAAAAATTGTTGAGCTATAGATGGCTTAAATGGAATTGGGATAAGATATAATTAGAATAAGAACAAATTAAGATGTAAACGAAATATTAAAAATAGTGAATGGTAATATTGACTTTAACAAAAGTTAATCAATCAAAACAATGAATAAAAAAATTATAGAACAAAGTCGTTGTAGTATAGTGGTGAGTATTCCCGCCTGTCACGCGGGTGACCCGGGTTCGATCCCCGGCAACGGCGATTCTATATTAATTTTTTTTGAAGAAATTTTTTCTAATTTTAAGTTTAGAAAATATGCCAAGGTTAAACATTATTTGCCTAAGATATCCAAGAGATGGGGAAAAAACTTTTTATCAATTACACGTTGAGCGAAAACAAATATTTTCATGAGAAAAGAAATGATCATTTCCCCCAAGTTTTCGTGACATTGGTTTTCTTTAATCATATTAAAAGGAAATGAGGGGAAAAAAGTTATTGTCGAAGCCTACCAAATATACAAGTTGAATGCACCAACGGAAAATATCTTGAGAAGGAGTGGAAAAGATTCTTACCCTTAAATTTTATTCAACGACAATCAAGGAAATATTTCCATGCCGCTCAACTTTAAAAGGGGATAACCTCTCTCATAAAGACCTAAACACACAATATTTCTTCTCAAAAAAAAAAAAAAAAAAAAACACACACACACACAATATTTGGAGGACGTACGCGGTACGCCTCCATCTTGTAAAGCTACTTTTTTTACATTATTAGTGAGAATAAGATTATATCGTAAATGTCTAATGTTTCTTTCAAGTTAATTATGCTTAATAATTTTATTTTCCGTTCTTGTCATGTAGTTTGAGAAAGATTTGATGAAAGCAACAAGTATGGGATTTTACATGAGTTATATCCTGTTGATATTGATTTTTGCTGAATTTTCTAATAATGGAGTTGAAGGGGATACCTTATCAAAAAAACATCTCGAAGTAAAGAAATATTTGAAGAAGATGAACCAACCTGCTGTTAAAACTATTAAGGTGATGCTCAATACATTAGTACCTTCTTAAGTGCTTGAAAACTTATCTAATGGTAAATTTTGGGGTAAATTTGTTTAAATCCCAATAAAATTGGGCCTTTGACACCTACCCCTCAAAAAGTTTGAAGTTCTCACTAAACCCTTAATGAATTTGAAAGTTCAAATATATGCCCCAAAAAAAGTTTGGAAATTTCATGATCATTGAGGGTTAAGTGAAAATATCATAACGTTTGGGAGGGTTATTTCTGAACTTATTGGACGTTTGGTGAGAGTTATAAATAATTTGGGAGTTAAGTGCTAAATGCTCAAATTTATTGGGCGTTTAGTAGAATTTACATAAGCTTTTGCATATCAAAGTTTATATATATTCTATAAGTCTCCGTCTTTAAACCTTATAATTTCTTTTTGATTTTCACAAATAATCAGAGTCCATCTGGAGATTTGATTGATTGCGTGGATATCAACAAGCAACCATCTTTGGATCACCCATTGCTTCGGACTCACAAAATTCAGGTTCGTTTTCCTTCACATATTATGTTACACCAAAAAAAAAAATTGTTTAAAGCAGTTACTTAAGCTAATTCAGCCATCAGAAAGTATGATGAACAAAGAAATATATGAGTAACTTTTCATTTTGTTTTCTTACTGAGTTTATATTTTTCTTGATTCACGTTAATTAAGCTAATGAAATTCGGAACGAAGTAACTATTGGTGTGAAGAATTACAGGAAACAGGAAGGAACCAGCAGACAGACTAGCGGTCGACCGTCGCGGTCGACCGCCAACGTGCACACAGACCTACTGGGATTCGGAGTTGATGACGGTTGACCGCCACGATCGACCACGGATGACTGTAATTGATTTTCTCTCGGGTTTTGGGGTTCGGTCGACCACCAACGTGCACACAGACCTACTGAGTTTCGGAACGAAGTAACTATTGGTGGACCCACACACCACAGGTAGCGCGTGTTGCTTGTGGACGCAGTGAAAACACTATGAACACGGCCAAATTCCCCGTTCGAATGTCATCTATGTAACATGGTGTGTGGGAATGAAACTCACACACCCGGAGTTTTACTTAGTAGGAGCCCAAGGTCAAACTTGGGCTCCCCCTCCCCCCCCACCCCACCCCACCCCCCCCCTACCCCCTTACCTTCTTAAAAAAAGAAATTAAAGAAAAAGAAATCCCCCCCACCCCACCCCACTCCCACGCATACACACAATGTAGAAGTAGTCCCACAACTAAAGTACCAGAACGCAGTTTGGGAGCGTTTGGATACCATGGCGTTTTTACCGTTTCCGTTTTTTTTCAAAAAAAAAAAAAAAAACAATGAAACGCGTTTGGCAACCGGGGCGTTTTTTTTTGACTTGACCCTTTACAAAATCCAAAAATTAAACACTTTTCTCAAAACACCAAAAATGTGTTTTGAGATTCCGTTTTTTTCATCTAAGCAGCCGCCGCTCGCTTGCCCGCCGCCGCCGGCCCGCCGCCACCCCGCCGCCCGCCCGCCGTCGTTACCACGCTGCCGCCGACGGGTGGCCGCCACCACGCCGCCAACCGCTGCCGCCGACGGGTGGTCGCCTCCCGCCGTCGCCAGCCCGCCTCCCGCGTCGCCGACCGCCGCCAGCCCGCCGCCGCTGGCTCGTCGCTGCCACCGCCGTCACCACGTCGCCCCCGCCAGCCCGCCACCGCCGGCTTGTCGCTGCCACCGCCGCCACCACGTCACCGCCGGCGGGTGGCCGCCACCCGTCATTTGGCCGCCACCGCCGCTCGCTCGCTGCCCGGCCCGTCGCTGCCTACCCGCCTCCCGCGCCGCCGACCTTCGCCGTCGGCCAGCCCGCCCGCCCGTCGCCGTACTCTCTCCTGCCGCCGCCACCCCCCGCTGCCGCCGCCCGCTCTCTCGCGGCCGCCCGCCCATTGCCTGGCCGCCGCCCGGCCGCCGCCCGTGACTGCCCACCGGTCGCCGTCGTCGCCTGTTAGTCGGCCACCGCCGCAGCCCGTCGCCCGGCCACCGCCGCCCGCGACCGCCCACCGGCCTTCGCTACGGCCGCCGCCGCCCTCTGACCCGCCACCCGCCGCACGCCGACCACCCGTCCGCCACCGTCGCTATATAATAGTAACTAACAATGGTGTTTTCAAAATACTTTTGAAGAAGAAACACCTTGGCATGGTGTTTTTTTAAAAAACACTACAAAAAAAATCGCCTTGATATCCAAACACAAAAAATAGTTTCTATATGTGTGTACAGGCCTAATATAGGCCCACTCTGGCCCATGTCTTGTTAATGATTGTGAGTCCTATAATAACTAAGAGTCATGTCTTGTTTATATATTTATATCATATTCTTATAACAATAAAATAACACAGATTATTTCTCTCATGATTGTGATGGTATTAAAGCTAGAATGAGTCTTAGTGATACCAAGATTCTACCTAACAAGACTGGCAATGGTTGATATGCGAGAGTGATGGAAAGAGAATTGGAAGCATCATTAGTCTGAGAAGTAGTCGTACTCTGAGGACGCCATGAAGCCTTCGTAGGATAATTTTATAGCCAGTGTCCTCGAAGCTTGCGGTTAGGACATGGACTCAAAGATGGTGCTAGACTGATGTAGAACACTTAGCAGACACGTTTATGTCAAAGTGGGACAGTCAAGTCTAAATGCGGGTCTAGTCGAAGAAAATAACTTGTTTCGAAGAAACGGCCGTAACTTTCAAACCGTACGTCGGAATTGGACGAATTATATATGAAAATCGACTATCTCGACGAGACGGAGCCATTCAAACCAACCCCTCCGGATCCGGTTTGCGTTCTCAGTTTTGCCAAATTCCTTACGGTTTGAGAGATATTTACAGTTTTGTTCGTTTTTTACTATTTTTAGTAATATTTTAGGAGTCTGTTTTGTTTAGGAAACAAATCCGATTTGATCTCAGATTTGACCGGTGGACTTTCCTAATCATAAGGAGTCTTTTTAGGAGTTTTAATATTTTAGGAATTTTTACTATTTTTGGTTAGTTCAGAGTCCTTGTAGGAATTAGAGTCCTTGTAGGAGTCTTGTTTCTTTCTCTATTTAAGAAGAGTCTTGTAAGCCCTAGAGGCATATCTTTTGATTAATAAAGTTTCGTTTTTCCTCAATATTTCTTCGTGGATTCGAAGCTCTTCGTGGATTCGAAAATTGTTCTTTGGGGATTCAGAGAACACCATTGGTGGATTCCGAGGTTACAACTTCCGCGCTGCGTCAATTGGTATCAGAGCCTTATTCCTCCGATCTGATGGCAAGTGATGAAGCCCCTATTTCTCGAACTGAGTTCGATGTGCTAAAGGCCGATGTCAATCAGATGAAGACTGTCATGGAGCGACTAGCTGCGGCAGTAGAGCGTCTGGACACGACAGGAGATAGAAATCGCGTTGATGGTCACCAACGACGTGAGACGACTCCGTATGAAGATTCCGACAGCGAGGAGGATCACTATGCACCCCCACGCCGCGGTGGTTATCGCAGAGACCGACGACAAAGCGATAATTATGACGTTGGAGGTTTCAAGATGAAGATGGATCTGCCATCTTTCAACGGGAAACTGCATATTGAAGACTTCCTCGACTGGATTGCAGAAGTAGAGAGGTTCTTCGAGTATATGGAGATCCCAGAAGAACACAAGGTAAAATTAGTGGCCTACCGACTCAAAGGTGGAGCTTCAGCTTGGTGGGAATCTGTTTGTCTGAATCGATCTCGTCAAGGGAAGCCGAAGGTCGAAAGGTGGGAGAAGATGAAGAAGCTACTGAGAGCCCGTTTTCTACCAAGTGATTATGAACAAGTATTATTCGGGCAGTACCAAAATTGTAAGCAAGGTGGAAGAACCGTGGATGAGTACACGCAGGAATTTTATCGGCTGTCATCCCGCAACAACTTGAACGAGAGCGAGGCCCAACAGATGTCTCGATATACAGGGGGATTAAGGATGGCAATTCAGGACCGTGTATCTTTACAACAGACCTATACCTTAGCAGATACAGTTAGCCTAGCCGAGAAGGTAGAGTGACAACTCGGACGTAATAGTAAAGGATCATGGGCAGCTTCCGACGGGTCGCACACGGGTTTCAAACGTGGTGGGAGTAAACAGTCTCAAACTGTTTCTGAGCAGGATGTAACAACAGAGAAGGGCAAGGGTCCAGCGACAACAATAACAAAGAAGCCTACCCCAGCAAACCTTTATGCCAAGCCTGACCCGATCAAGTGTTACAGATGTGGACAGCCTGGTCATCGATCCAATCAGTGTCCTAAAAGAGGTACTGTGAACATGGTGGATCATGAAGATGAGGATGCAGATCGAGACGATGATGAGGACTATGATGATGGGTTGGACGCTGATGATGATGGGGAACAACTCTCATGTGTTGTGCGGCGACTATTGTTGGCTCTAAAAGCAGAAGAACCACCACAGAGGCATAACATCTTTCGAACGAGATGCACGGTGCAACAGAAAATCTGTGATGTCATCATTGATAGTGGGAGCAGCGAGAATATTGTCTCTCGGCGCATGGTGGAGAAGTTAGGGTTGAAGACGGAGAAGCATCCCGCTCCTTACAAGATCGACTGGATTCACAAGGGTAATGACGTATAGGTTGATGAAGTGTGTCGGGTATCCTTTTCCATTAGCCGAACTTATGTGGATGAGGCATTGTGTGATGTAGTAGAGATGGATGCATGTCATATATTGTTAGGCAGACCTTGGTAGTTTGATTTTGATGCCACGCATAGGGGGGAAGATAACGTTTACATCTTCAAGAAGGATGGTCGTCGAATTGTGCTTAAGCCTCTAACCGAGAAGGGGCCTGTCAAAACCAATGTGGCTGAAAAGAAGAATTTCTTGGTCGTTGACAATGAAGACTTTATGAAAGATGTAAAGCAGTCTAATGAGATTTATGCCCTTGTAGTTTCAGGAAAAGAGGAGTCTGCCACTGTCGAAATTTCACCTGAAGTACAGACCCTCTTACAGCAATTTGATGCAGTTATGCCTGATGATCTTCCTTCTGAATTACCCATGCTTAGGGACGTTCAACATCAAATCGACCTTATCCCTGGATCTCGACTACCAAATCTGCCACACTATAGGATGAGTCCGAAGGAAGGAGAGATTTTGCAGAAGCAGGTAGATGATCTCATCCAGAAGGGCCTTATATGACCTAGCATGAGTCCGTGTGCAATGCCAGCACTACTAGTCCCAAAGAAGAACGGAGAGTGGCGTATGTCTGTGGACAGTAGGACTATCAACAAGATTATAGTGAAGTATAGATTTCCTATTCCACGCTTGGAAGATATGTTAGACATGTTATCTGGTTCAAAAGTGTTCTCCAAGATAGATCTCAAAAGCGGCTATCATCAGATTCGGATTAGGGAAGGAGATGAGTGGAAGACTGCTTTCAAGACAAAAGAAGGCCTGTACGAGTGGTTAGTCATGCCTTTTGGTCTTTCTAATGCCCCTAGCACTTTCATGCGATTAATGAATCAGGTATTAAAACCCTTTATCGGCAAGTTCGTCATAGTTTACTTTGATGATATCCTGATTTATAGCCAGAGTGGGGCTGCACATCTGGATCACTTGAGGGAGGTACTAACAGTTTTGCAGGAGAACAAGTTGTACATCAATCTGAAGAAGTGCAACTTCATGACCAGTAGCCTCGTGTTTCTAGGCTTTGTTGTTAGTGCAGAGGGTATTCATGTTGATGAAGAGAAAGTTCGTGCTATTAGAAATTGGCCTACCCCGAAGACTGTCAACGAAGTTCGTAGTTTTCATGGCCTAGCAACATTCTATAGGAGATTTGTAAGAAATTTCAGTTGCATTGTAGCACCTATAACTGAATGCATGAAGAAAGGAAAGTTCAATTGGGGGGAAGATGCAGATCGTAGTTTTGCACTGATCAAGGAGAAGTTGTCTACCGCACCTGTGCTTGCACTTCTAGATTTTCAAAAAGTCTTTAAAGTTGATTGTGATGCGTCCATCATAGGAATTGGTGGTGTTTCATCGCAGGAAGGGCGTCCAGTTGCCTTTTACAGTGAGAAACTCAGCGAAGCTCGGCAGAAGTGGACCACATATGAGCTGGAGTTATATGCCATAGTTCAGTCTTTGAACCATTGGGAGCACTATTTGATCTCCAGAGAGTTTCTGCTCCACACTGATCATCAGGCTTTGAAGACCCTTAATAGTCAGACTACCATCAACCGTATTCATGCTCGTTGGATTGCATATTTGCAGCGTTTCACCTTTGTTTTGAAGCATAAATCCGGGCAGCAGAATAAGGTTGCAGATGCACTCAGTAGGAGAGCTGGATTGTTGGTAACTTTGAAGGCTGAAGTGATTGGGTTTGAGTACCTTAAGGAGCTGTATGCAGAGGATGAAGATTTTAAGAAGATTTGGGACGACTGTCTTCAAAATAAATCAGTCAAAGACTTTCATATTCAGGATGGTTATCTATTTCATGGCGATCAATTGTGCATACCCCAGAGTTCGCTAAGAGAGCAGATAATTCGAGACCTTCATGATGGCAGACTAGGAGGACATTTGGGACGTGATAAAACATTTGCAGCAATTGAAGAACGATATTACTGGCCTCAGTTGAAGAAGGGAGCAGAAAGATATGTGCAGCGTTGTCCAGTTTGTCAAGTTGCTAAGGGACAGTCTCAGCATACGGGATTGTATACACCTTTACCTATTCCTGATGCACCATGGCATGATATCTCTATGGACTTTGTGTTGGAACTGCCTCGAACCCAACGAGGCATGGATTCTGTTTTTGTTGTGGTTGATAGGTTTTCGAAGATGGCGCACTTTATTCCATGCAAGAAGACTGCGGATGCGGGCAACATTGCCAATCTTTTCTTTCGGGAGATAGTTCGTCTTCATGGAGTGCCAAAATCCATCACATCCGATAGAGATTCCAAGTTCTTATCACACTTTTGGAAGACTTTGTGGCAGAGATTCAACACTTCTCTCAAGTTTAGTACTGCCTATCACCCTTAAACAGATGGCCAAACTGAAGTGGTCAATCGCACCCTCGGCAATCTTCTTAGATCTATTTCTGACGATCAACCAAAACAGTGGGATCTTGTTTTGGCACATGCTGAATTTGCCTATAATAGTATGGAGAGTCGGACTACAGGCAAGGCACCCTTTGCAATTGTGTATGGAAGGCTTCCGAATCACTATCTTGATCTAGCCCCACTGCCTAAACTTCCTGGACAGAGTGTTCATGCGGATCATATGGTTGAAAAGATACATGCTATCCAGCAGGAGGTGAAGGAAAAGATAGAGCAGTCTAATACTAAATATAAAGCCGATGCTGATCAACACAGGAGAAAGAAGGTGTTTGAAGAAGGAGAGATGGTGTTTCTGCGAAAAGAACGTTTTCCGGTGGGCACAAAGCTGAAAAATAAGAAGTATGGTCCATGCAAAATACTGAAGAAGATTAGCGACAACGCTTATGTGGTTGACCTTCCTACAGATTTGGGTATTTCTCCTAGTTTTTATGTTGCAGGTTTGGTTTGTGTTCTCAGTTTTGCCAAATTCCTTACGGTTTGAGAGATATTTACAGTTTTGTCTGTTTTTTACTATTTTTAGTAATATTTTAGGAGTCTGTTTTGTTTAGGAAACAAATCTGATTTGATCTCAGATTTGACCGGTGGACTTTCCTAATCATAATGAGTCTTTTTAGGAGTTTTAATATTTTAGGAATTTTTACTATTTTTGGTTAGTTCAGAGTCCTTATAGGAATTAGAGTCCTTGTAGGAGTCTTGTTTCTTTCTCTATTTAAGAAGAGTCTTGTAAGCCCTAGAGGCATATCTTTTGATTAATAAAATTTTATTTTTCCTCAATATTTCTTCGTGGATTCGAAGCTCTTCGTGGATTCGAAGATCGTTCTTTGTGGATTCAGAGAACACCATTGGTGGATTCCGAGGTTACAACTTCCGCACTGCGTCATGGACAATCTTGCATCTAATGACTTGCAAGCTTGTAGTTATGACAAACTCGGGGACAGTACCCTGTTGAAATCCTTGAATATGTAACTAGCCACGATCCTTCCGATATTGTCCCTAGTTCGAGTTCTGAACTCCAAATTAGGCAGCAAGAATCGTAGCAGTTGGAGAGGGAGTACTGTTCAGAAGACGAAGGTGTGTCACTTCAAAAGTAAACTCTGCAACAACATTTGTAAGTCACAAAAGTGGTGATATGTGAAGAATATGAGCCCTTAGCAACTCAAACTCAAGGTGCAATTGAAATACAAAATAATATAGATGGTGACAATCACGTAGACCCTCAAATTCTCGAGCAAAATCAAATAACGATAGTGGGACATTCACCTCCAATAGCTTGAGTTCTTCTCAATAGTCGAAAAGAAGAGTATAGAAGTCCTGAATAGATTGATCATCATAGCGAGCTTCCCGAAGGACTTGATGTAACTGATACTCTCTGGTTGCTCTAATTTGCATGAACATGCAGGAAAGTGTAGTCTATTATTCGCATGAAGTAGAGAGACAACTAAAAGATAGTCAAATAGTAGTAGATATGAATCACATGATATATATCATATTCTGTTGATCCGTACAGTTCCCCTGTTGATATGTAATCTCTCCAATAATAATAATTACTCTGGTGTAGCAACTAAATCATCAGTTGTAGAGCTTGATCTAGATGATGCAACAACTGGAGAAGTCTGAGGAGGATAGAAGAGAACCATCAATATATCCCCATACTACAAATGCACGAAGATTGTACTGAATAGTTAACATCCATGTCTTGTAGGTTTCATCTCCAATGAGTTGAATATTAGCAACTAAGAAGGTGTAAAGTCCATGTTTGGCCGTGATGATTATCTTATCTTTTTTCAAATAAAAAACAAATTGGTTCCAAGAGTTGAAAACCCTAGATCTACCCCAAACCAGCTAGAACCAGTTCCAAAAAGTCAATCTGATTTTAAATACACACAAATGTCAAATACCCCCAAGCTTCCCTTTTCAAATATGCCCAAGAAATTAGTTATGATATTCTTGCTCTCGCTGCTACTTTGGGTAACTCAACTCATTAAATATTTGATTCAGGTGCCTCACAACACATGAATCTTCACTATTCTATAATTCAAAACTACACTCCTATTAAATCTTCATTCATATATACTGCTAACATTTCTTGCAATAACTTAGTATGGTGATATTACATCATCTTTTCTTACTTTATTTTCTATCTTATGTGTTCCAAACTTATTATGAATCTCATTTCTATTAGTCAGTCAGCTGATTTTGATTGTATCATTTTGTTTGGTTCAAAATCATGTGTTGTGTAGGATTCCTGTAATGGCCAGTATATTGGGACGGGCCATGGAGTGGACAGATTATATTAGATCAATATCTTACTCCTCTTTCAGTTATTAGGTCTAGTTTCTCTGCCTTTGCTCCTTAGCATCGTCAGTTAGGACACCTTTCAGTACCTTGTATAAAAACTTTAGTTGACCCAGGAGTCTTAAGATCATTTTCTTTTTATGCACAAAATAATTATATTGATTTCCATTTTGTAAAACAATCACTTTTACCTTTTGTGACTTATAACAATCTTCCTATGGAACCGTTTGATTTTATACATTCTGATATTTGCAGTCCTGCACCTCTTGCATCCATGTCTGGTTGTAGATATTATACGATCTTTATTGATGATTTTTTAGATACACTTGGGTCTATCTTTGCAATCACATGCAGAATTCTTTGATATTTACAGAGACTTTAACAATAAGGTTTATACTTAGTTTAATAAGAGAATTAAAGTATTTCGATCTGATAATGCATGTAAAATATGTTTCCTCATCTATGAAAAGTCTTCCTAAATCACATTGAACTATTGCTCAATCTTGTCCTCACACACTAGAACAAAATGGTGTTACTGAACGCAAACACCATACATGTACTCTCATGCTCATTGCACATCTCTTTTGATCTTTTTGGGCTAAAGCTCTTCTCACTGTTGTCCTATTAGACAATGTTATATTGTCGTTCTTATTTACAAACACGTGTCCAGACTCTTAACTACACAAAACTCAGTTTAATTATGCTCTGATTTGAGTTTGTGGATATGTTAGCTTAATTATTCTTCAATAAAATGAATGAGATAAATTGCCATCTCACTCTGCTCGATGCGTCATGCTAGGATACAATCTATGTCACAAAGGATATAGATGTTATGATCCAAATAGTCAAATAATTCAAAACTCATGTCATGTCAGCTTCTTTAAAAACTTATACTACTACTCATCAAAAAAAGAGTTATATTTATCCTTTCTTGATTCGACTATAGCCACATCAACATTACTGATTTCATCATACAATTCTATCTCATCTTCATTTCCTGAGTCAGTTTTAGCTCCTCATGAAGTAAATTTAACTGATACTACATACACGACTACCCCTACTTCTGATTCACTGACTATTGCATTGCCCATGCCATACCATCATCACCACCCCCATTGCAGCAGCCACCACCCACACTACCTCCCCTACGATGACGTAGTCCTACTCGAAATTGTCACTCACCTCAAAGATACTCTTCTTTAACCAATTTTTATTCACCCCATTTTGTATCCCTTCTTGCTGTTATACATTCTTTACAGGAACCACAATCTTATTCTAAGACAGTTCAGTATCCCAAATGGTGGCAACCTATACATATACATGCCCTTTAGCATACCGATACATGGATTTTATTCCTCTACCACATGATACTCGCCTGATCAATTGTAAGTAAATGGATATAAGTGGATATTCAAAATCAAAATAAAATAAGACATTGTTGTTGAGTGTCACAAAGTGCATCTTATTGCCCGTTGATTTTTCTTAGGAGTATGGTATTTATTATGAGGAGATTTTTGCACCAGTGGTCATAATGACATCTATTCAACACTTATTGTTGTTGTAAGTAGTCAACATTAGGATTTATATTAGATGAATGTGAAAATGCATTTCTTAATGGTGAACTTAGAGAGACTGTTTACATGCAGCCATCACCTTGGGTTGATGCTCCTCCCTCTCATGTGTGTCATCTTTGACGTGCTCTCTATGGCCTCAAATAGGTCTCACTAGCTTGGTTCAAGTGCTTTCAAAAATCTATTCTCTCTATTATATTTATATAAAGCTTGACAAATTATTTCATGTTTTATCATACTTCTTCTTAGGGTCAAGACATTCTCCTCTTGTATGTTGACGATATGATTATATTGGGGATGATAAATCTACTATCCAGAATCTCAAGCGACATCTTAGAGTCAATTTGAGATGAAGGATTTTAGACATTTATGCTACTCTCTTAGGATTGAGATTGCATACTTTCATTGCAGCTCTGTGTTGTCTTAACAGAAGTATTTTTCAGATGTCTTTAAACGAGTCACTCTCACTAATGCTTCTCTTGCAAATTCCTCTTCTGTTACTACTCCGATGGAGCTTTATTTAAAGCTTCGTCAGTCAGATGGTGATCCTCTATCGAACCCCACTTGATACCGGATAATTGTTGGTGCCTTGATTTACTTGTCTGGTACTCGTCTACATATATCTTATGTTGTTCATTCTCTCACTCAGTTTATGGCCACACCAATGACTGTTCACTATGTAGCCCCGATGACTTATTTTCTACATTTAGGGTACTATAACTCGCTTCTGGTTATTTTCATCTAATTCACCTCTCATGCTATGGACATATAATGATGCTAGCTTGATACTAGATGATCTACCACTGGATACTGCATCTTTTTTTAGTTCATCTCTTATCTCTTGGAGTAGCAACTATCAACACATAGTTTTTAGATCTAGAATATCGCGCTATAACTGACACTACTCTTGAGATTTGTTGCCTATATCGGTGTCTCTATTGCTTCTCATGTTTCTCTATTTTGTGACAATGAGAGTGCTATTCACATTATCTATAATCCAGTGTTCCATGAGCGAGAAGACTGTCATACTGTCCGAAATGATTATAGTTCTCATCATGTCTCTCTTCCTTACATAATATCAAAAGATCAACTTGGAGATATATTCACTAAGACACAAACTACCACTCACCTGGTTTATTTTTTTGTCCAAACTTTTGGTATTTGATTCACCTTAAGTTTTTCTGGGTAGGCGGTGGGGCTTTTTTTTATTTTTTTTATTTTTTTTGGGGGGTGGGGGGGGGGGGTGGGGTGGGGGTGGGGGTGTCAAAATAGTTTATATTTATGTGTGTACAAGCCCAATATTAGCCCACTCTGACCCATGTCTTCTCCATGATTATGAACCCTATTACATTTGCAAGCCATGTCTTGTCTATATATTTGTATCTAGGGGTGGAAATGAACCAAATAATTAATAAATGGTTCGATTATTGTTCGAATAACTATTCGATCATATTCGATTCGATAGTTCATTTATCACTAAACAAATATTTTTTAGTATTCGAGTTTATTAACGAATAGAATTTAACCAGATGTATATTCGATTCGTTTATCTATTAAATATTCGTTTAAAATTTGATCACAGTTTATTATTTGTATTATTACACATATGATGTCATATTTTTCACCCACTTATCATTTCTACTTAAGTTTTATATATAGATTTTATGACTTAAATAATCTTAAATCTGTTTTCTAATTAAAATTTTGATTTAAATATGTATACATCATATATTATAAAGAAGTAATTTGTATTTATAAATTTTAATACTATTTGAAAATTAAACTCTTTAGCGAAATAAATATACTTTGATATTCGATAAGTATTCATGAATATTCATGAATATTTATCAAATACCAAGTATACGAGTTCGAATTCGAAAAACTAGATATATGAATAATAGAGTCCGCATTCGAATTCGATAATTTTAAACAAATACAAATATGAACACCTTAGTTATCGATTCGATTCGATCATTTACCACCCCTATTTGTATCATATTCTCAGTTCAGTACAATAACACATATTATTTTTCTCATGATTATCAATACTTATTAGTGTCTTTTAATTCTATGCAGTTGAAACCTACCTTCAATCCAAGTTACTTCCATAATGAAGAATCTTCAAATGTAATTCCTCAAGATTGGCATATCAATGGAAAATGTCCAAAAGGGACAATTCCTATCCGAAGAATTCAAGAGACTCATATCCTCAGATCTTCTTCACTTGCAAGTTTCGGGAAAAAATATCCAGCAAACTTTCCTGGTCCAAATGTTCCTCCATCAGTCCTCGTAGGACATGAGGTATAATTAAAATGCAAGCAACACTGATTTTTAAAAACTTATTTATGGTTCCTTAGATACTAGTCCCTTAATTTTTTGAAGTTGCTCATAAGTTCCTCAGATCCTATGGGTCTTGTAATTTGGTCCCTCAATGACCAGAACACCCCTCAGATTATGTTATCCTTAAGACCCCTTCATTAAAAAAAAAACATAGCTGAGGGGAGTTTTGGTCATTAAGGGACTTAATTGCAAGATTTCTTAGAATTTGAGGGATATAGTAGCAATTTCAAAGATTTGAAGAACTAATATGGAATTATTAGAGATTTGAGAGACTAGGTTCTAGATAAGGGCGAATTTCAGAACCGCTCTTAAGTTTGGGGGTTTCTCAAAGTACCCGATTTAACTTTCAAAATGTCACAAAATGCTCCTTAAATTTTGGGGTTTTTAGAAAACCCCCTTTAACTTTCAACATGTTTCAAAAATTATCCTAACATCGTTAACCGTAATTTTCACATGAATGGATGAAATTCATAGAGGGATATGCTTTCTAGTGAAAATAGTGGTTCAACATTAAAAGTTGAAGGGTTTTCCGAGAACCCCAAAACTTAATTAAGTGTTCTGTGATATTTTAAAAGTTAGGGATGGTTATCAGAGAAACTCTCAAGCTTAAGGGGGTTTTTTTGTGAAATTTACACCCATTCAGTTTCGTAAAATTTTCTAACAGTTTAATAAATCTATTTTCATAAATTGGACTGATTTTTCTTGTAGCATTCTATAGCTGCTCTACGTGGAGGTCCATTCTATGGAACCAGATGCGACATAAACGCATGGAATCCTAGAGTTGAGCCTGGTGATTTTAGCCTTGCTCAGACTTGGGTCGTATCAGATAATGACCGTCAAAATACTGTCGAAGCAGGATTGATGGTAATATCATCATTATTATTTTCTTCCAACTTAACCAGTAATTTAAAGTGGAATAAACTTAAGCGGGTTGGGAACTCTATCCACCAATCATTTTATCCATTCAATTTTATTTTATTGATGTGTGATACTCATAAAAACTATGTTGATGTGTATCCCATGTCATGGATGACAGAGCAAAATCAAAAGATCAAAAAGTTGATGTGCAGATCCCTTAGTCCAATTAACTCTGTTGTACTTTTTTCCCAGCTCAAATATAAAAGCTACCTATCTTAGTCGGTTGTTGAAGGGTGCTTTTTAAATTTATCAGATATTAGTTAAATTAATTTTCAGCATAACACAATATCTAAACATTGTGAAAGAAAAAAAAAAATAAATTCTACTTTACAGAATTTCTTAAGATAATATACAAAGACCTTCAATGTGTTATTTTCATGATATTTTAGACTTATCTTTTCCTACATCTCAAATGCAATTGTATTTTTCTTTCCATAGTTTATTCAATTCATAACTAAAATTGTGGTGTGATATTATTTCAGGTCAATCCCCAACTTTTTGGAGACAATGACACTCGCCTTTTCACATATTGGACGGTTAGTTTCATAAATCTTTCGTATGTGCATAACTTTTTGTTGCGCGCCGTGCGGAAGCGTGCTCGACAACCAAACGAGTCGGTGAGTGATGAGAGAAGAAAACCAAACCAAATCACGAGTGCAATTCACCAAAATAACGACCAAAATCACACACAAACACAGGAATTTATGTGGTTTGGCAATTGCCTATGTCCACGGGGAGAGGATGGGGAGATTTCACTATATGGAGGAGAAATATAACAGGTTACAACTCACAAAACCACTCAAATATAACCCTAACCAAAGCTCTCAACTCCCTCACAATATCTCCCTCTCAAAGTGCTCAAAACAATGCTAATTCTCTCCTTTTCTCTCCTTAAGAAACCCTAAAAAACGTGGTTCTATTTATAATAAAACACAATCCCAAATAGATTAGGATTCTAAAAACGAGTCTGTCACACCAGGGTGTGGCGCAGATCACACCCATGGCAGACAGGACAGATTCTGCCACACTTGGGTGTGACGCAAACCACACCCATGGCAGACAGTACAGATTCTGCCACACCCATGGCAGACACCACACCAGGGTGTGGTGGAGTCCGTTTTTAGTTATTTTTCACGTTTTTTACAATTTCTTTGCCGTTTTCACAATTCTCCACCTCGGCGAAGTGTTCCCAACACTGAGCCGACACCAACATGAGCACCAATGTGTCGTCTCTCCAAACTCGACTGCACCAATGTGGTTGCCTACGTACCCCCTCTCCCAAGGGATCAAGCCGCCCGTAGTTCATCCAAATGGTCGTCAACGGCCTCAACAATCACGAATATGCAACAAGTTTCGATAATGATCAAACTTGTTAATCGGAACCACCTTAGTGAGCATATCTGCTGGATTATCCTTCGTGTGGACTTTCACAATCTCCACATCACCATCTTCAAGAACATCCCGAATGAAGTGATAACGAACGTCAATGTGCTTCGTCCTCGCATGAAAAACCCGATTCTTTGCCAAATAGATAGCACTCATGCTATCACAATGAATGGTGACGGACTGTTGCGATATACCAAGTTCCTCCAAAAGTCCTCGAAGCCAAATAGCCTCCTTCACAGCCTCCGTAACCGTCATATACTCTGTCTCCATCGTAGACAAAGCCACCACAGACTGTAAGGTGCATCTCCAACACACCGGCGTACGGGTCAAAGTAAACACATACCCCATCGTAGACCGGTGCTTATCCAAATCCCCGGCATAATCCGAATCCACATATCCAATGCACAACTGCCCACCTGTAGTGTCCCACTCATAAATCAAACCAACATTGAGCGTACCTCGAATGTACCTCAAAATTCATCTCATGGCGTCCTAATGACCCACTCCTGGATCGTGTATGTATCTCAAAACCATGCTCACCGCCTGTGACAAATCCGGCCTCGTACATACCATCGCATACATCAAGCTCCCAACCGCACTCGCATATAGAGTCTTCGACATCAACTCTCGATCTTCAACTGACTTTGGTGAAAGACCAGCTGAAAGCTTCAAATGAGCTCCCAATGGTACACTAATTGGCTTCGTATCCATGCTAACATGAAATCGTTGTAGTACCTTCTTCAAATAAGCCACCTGTGTCAAACAAATTCTGCCATTCTTCTTATCTCTACCGATCTCCATTCCCAAAATGCGTTTGGCCTCACCCAAGTCCTTCATCTCAAACT
The DNA here is from genome assembly GCA_022839385.1 of Asparagus kiusianus. Taxonomy (NCBI): domain Eukaryota; kingdom Viridiplantae; phylum Streptophyta; class Magnoliopsida; order Asparagales; family Asparagaceae; genus Asparagus; species Asparagus kiusianus. The sequence continues at coordinate 829,860 of BQKN01066772.1, forward strand.
CATTTGAAAGCTGAACTTTCAAATTATCTATAGCCGACATGGAAGTAGATGCAACCAACAGGTCGTCGACATAAAGTAACAAATAGATGTACGCACCTCCTCTCAACTTGCGAAAATACACGCAAGGATCAAACTGGCTCCGAGTGTACGAATGACCAAGCATAAAACCATCAAATCGCTTATATCATTGTCGATGAAACTGCTTCAAACCGTATAACGATTTCTTTAACCTGCAAACCAACTTATCTTTCCATGCAGCTCGGAATCCCAATGGCTGAGTCATATATATTTCTTCATCAAGATCACCATGAAGAAATACCGTCTTCGTATCCAACTGATCTAACTCTAATCCATACTGTTCCATCAAAGCTAGCAGAATCCGAATCGAAGAATGCTTCACCACCGGAGAGAAAACCTCATTATAGTCAATACCTTCCTCCCGTGCATAGCCCTTCGCAACCAACCTAGCTTTGAACCTCAATGGAGTGCCCTCAATGCCCTCCTTCTTCGTGTATACCCACTTGCACCTAATCGCCTTCCGCCCCTTTGGAAGCTCAACAAGCTCCCATGTATCATTCTTATGAAGAGACTTCATCTCCTCCTGCATAGCTACCTGCCACGAATCAGCCTCCGAACTCTCCTCGGCCTCTCTGAAAGTAGTAGGTATCATCTCATCGATACTCTCCACCGGAAGTGCATATGCAACTGTGTCAGCAAACCGTGTTGGCACCCGTATGTCTCTCCTCTGTCTCCGAACTGCAATAGAATCCTGAACCTGAGCCGTCGATCCCTGATCTTGCACATGAGTACCCGTATCCTCCGTATCACCGTAGTGCTCGCCTGTCGTCACCTCAGTTGGCACTCTAATAGATACCGCATCATCTGGACACTGTGGAGTTGCATCAATCTCCACACCTGCGATATCTCCTTTGTCGGGTCTCTCTCCACCTGATGAGAGCTGGGAAGCTTCAAGATAGAAGCTTCATCGAATGTGACGTCTCTACTCAGCATAATCTTCTTATTAACTGGATCTCAAAGCTTGTATCCCTTGACACCACGCTTGAATCCTACAAATATGGCCTTCCTAGCTCGAGGTTCCAACTTATCAGTTCTAACATGATAATATACAGGGCAACCAAATACCTTAAGCTGGTTATAGTCATGTGCTTTCTCTCCCGACCACATCTTCATAGGGGCCTTTCCCTCAATCGCAGATGAAGGCAACCTATTAATAAGATGGTTCGCATATGAAAGTGCCTCAGCCCAAAAGATCTTCTCCAAACCACTATGCGCTAATAAACATCGAATCTTTTCCAGCAAAGACCGATTTAACCTCTCTGCCACCCTATTTTGCTGCGGTGTATGACTAACTGTGAAGTGCCTCTCTATGCCCTCGTCTCGACATAGTTGCTGAAAGGGGTCTGAAGTATACTCACCGCCGTTGTCGGATCGTAACGTCTTGATCTTTCTCCCAGTCTGCAGTTCCAATCTCTTCTTTCACTCCACAAATATATCTAGGTCTTCACTCTTATGCTTCATGGTGTACACCCAACAACGCCTAGAATAGTCATCAACAAACGTGACGAACCAATATCGACCACCAAGTGATGTATTCTTGGTAGGACCCCAAACATCTGTATGCACGTAGTTCAAGATGCCCCTCGTCCTATGAATGGCCGTCCCAAACTTCACATTCATCTTCTTACCAAGAACACAGTGCTTACAGAATTCTACTTTACCACTCTTGGCTCCCTTTAATAGCCCCTGCTTGCACAGCGTCTGTAGTGACTTTTTACCTGTGTGCCCTAACCTATAGTGTCAAAGTCTGCTCATGTCCGCTTCTAAAATAGCCGAAGCAACCTGGCCAATCTTGGTGCTTTCCTTCAGATAATACAAATTCCGATTGCGGACTTCCCTCATCACCACCAATGATCCCTTATTAACCTTCGCTACAGCGTTTTCGAAAGTCACCTTGAATCCCTTTGTAGGCTGTCTAAAAAATTACAACAGATAGCCAATCTCCATCAAACACCGATGATGGAAGTTACAATCTGATGACTTCCAGAAGGTTACAATTTAAAGACTTTCACGTAAAGCGATGAAGGTTACAATCTAACAACCTTCACAACAACTGATGAAAGCTCTAATCAACAGCCTTCACAATCAACATCGGGAATTACAGTCGGACGACTCTCACATATCAAGGAGCTAAAGCAAGGATTACAAAACGATGATCTTCGCAACACTCTGATAGAAAGCGACTATAAATCGACGGTCTCTTCAAACCAAGACATAGAAGTCCTCCCCGCATACCATCATCACGACGCAACACCAATTCGACTACGGACGCAGGTCAAACCTGGCTACAAACACAACTCCACAATCGCTGTAAATGCAGTTCTATATTGCTACAAACACAGCTCTTCAGACGTTGCAAACGCAATTCTTCATCCGCTGCAGACGCAGCTTCATATCACTGCAAACACAGCCTCATATTTGGGATGATTAATCTTGATGACTGCGACAATAACATGACTAATATTACATTAGCAACTATTAGAGGTGCTGATGTGCAGTGTAATGATTTTAGAAAAGTGGGAAGATTTAGAGACTACGTGAACAGTCTTATTAAAAGCTCGTCATATCCACCCACTGAGATATTTGATGAGGATGTTGGGAAGTACCTATTTCCAACAGTTTCCAGGCAAACGCAGCTTCTAAACACTACAAACGCAGCTTCATATCGCTACAGAACGCACTTCCAGATACTGCGTTCAAACGCAGAATCTATGCCAGAACGCAAGTCAAGGTTCTGACTCATTCAAACGTGATCCCTATAGGTTCGAAAACCGTTTCTCGCCCACGATCTGAGGAGTGGTTTAAGTAGGTTATTACACCTGGTTAATAGGCGACTAAACCCCTATTTAGGCACGGATTATGGGGGCAGTTACATCCCTAATCTCCCTATAAATATTAACAAACTCAACAGAGTTCGGGAGAGGATTTAAAAGGTCAGATCCGGGAGAGGAGAGAATCTGAAGGCAACAATCTTCAACAACAGAAGATTTCCAGATCTTTGATACTTGGCTTATTAACTGAATTATTTCAGTTTAAACAACTCTTTTCATACTAGAGTTTGTCACTCATTCTGAGTTACAACATTCGTGGAGAGTTCTTGATCAGTTCAACCATACAAATCGTTTGTTCCAGTAAATTGAGATTTTCGGATCGTCAATGGAGAGTAAGGTCGACGCGAGCATTCGAAGGAAGCACTCCATCGTCACCGTGAAGAACCCAGATTTAAACAAAGGGAAGAATCAAATTCATTCTCCTCTCTTTTGTAATCGGAATCCAAATTGTAATTGATTTTGAGAGAATACAATTCAATTTTTCTTTCACTGTCTTTTTACTTTAATTTTTTCCTCAAACAAAAGATGGCGACTCTGCTAGGGAAAAGCTTCTCTGACGATGAAGTGGTGGCGCAATCCGATGTCCATCTCGCTGGAACAACTGTTGAAACTCTCGTTGTAGAGTTTGATCAAGCCAAGTATGAGGAAGCTCTTTCCTCTGGATCCCTTAGCCCTAAGGCTAGACGCAACATCCGAAAAATCTCCAAAGAGATCTAACCTGTTGCCGAAAAATCAAAGAAAGCCTTCTCCTCAAATCACCCCTTATCTGAAGGAGCGGACTTAGCCTCTAATGGACTCGTCCAACATGTTGAGCAGTCCACGTCTACATCAACACGACGTGCTACGGGCTATAAACGGCCTATAGAAGAGCCAAATTCTGTATACGTCGATAACGTTGCTGTAAAGGCTTTGAAACAAGGCAAGAAGAATGCCACTCGAAGATGGAGAAGATCCATCCGACGTGCGCATCTCCGAGAAAACCAACCCCTGGCCCAACGCAAGGATTGCGTTTTTGAGGCTTCGCCCAAACATTGCATTCCTACTCCAGAACGTATACTTCGCGATAATAAGCCCAATTATGAGCCTCTGGTGATACAGCTTAAATGCGACCCTCAGTGGTACGTTGTCCATCCAAAACACAGCGCTGCTAAAAATAAAAACACACCTTATGAGTGCGTCCAAACAAAATAGGACCCTAAGGGGTCTGCTTCATCAATTAAACACAGGCTAAAGCCTGGTGTTTTCAAATCACAACGTAAACCTCGCGTTTCGTCTCCAGAACGCGATATGGTTCGCCAAATTCAAGGGAGTTGACATGTGCTTAAGATTCATGTCCAACAAGAACCAGTCTCGCCCTCTCAATGACAAGGGGTTTTATTTTCGACCACATGCTCGACAAGGAATTACTCTCAAGTCTCTGATTTGCGAGAATTACTCTCTAAGGGGAAACCAACACAACAAATAGCTCATTCGTGCCATTGTGAGCGGCTTATTTCAGCAGTCCTTTCCGAATGCCACTATTGTGCACCTGAGCCTCGTAAGTCTGTGTTCGATAGACTATCTGACATCGTACGACCTACCAAGCGACAACGTCATCAGAGGAAGAAGGTTTCCAAAGTTGAATATCCTCAGATCACTATTAATATGGTTGGCAGAGGGAAAGCTTCGGCTCCCAATTCGAATGAATCAGAAAGAAGCCATTCCCCGACCGTTCGAAAAATTTGCGACGAGTTCGAAGGAGTATATTAACATACTCAGACGCGGACAGGAGCTATCCGTTCGGTTGACTATCAAAAGTTGGCCAAAGGAATTACTTCCGATGATGAACATTCGGTAATCATCGAATCTCAATCTTCAAGCTCCGTCGTGGCACGAGAGGTTTCTGTTTACATGACTGGAGGCCCCGAGGATTTAGCCAAAAGAGTTGACGAACACCACGTCATGCTCCAAGCATAACAGGAGACACTTCTCCAAATAAAGGATATATTGGCCCAGCTCCTAGCCGAAAAAGGTCAAAGACCGGAATCCTCTCAGAGGACAATCTCTAAAGGGAAGCAGAAAGCGCCCGAGAATCTATAAAATGAGACTCATAATTTGGAGTCTTCTTCCAAAAATGAGAAGGAGATGGAAAGAGAACCGAATCCTCAGTCAACTAAAGTGGATGAGCTAGAAGCCCGCCTGAACGTAATAGCTAACAGAAGTGAGCTTCGTGAGGAAGGGGTGATATGGCCTTATCCTGCTGAATGGGATACTGCTCCCTATCCGCCAAAGTTCAAGGCTCTAACTTTACAACCTTTTGATGGTACAGGGTCACCAAATCAGCACATCTACTACTTCAAATCACAGACTGAAGATGTGGTAGAAAACGACGCCATCCTAACCCGTTTGTTCATCGGTACTCTTAAAGGAGCTGCCTTTGAATGGTTTATGAAACTGCCTGCTGGATCTATCCAGAAATGGGTAGACTTGAAAAGATTTTTCTTAGCCAGGTTCTTCGAAGATGACACGAAACTTTCGATCCTAACTCTTCTCGCCACCAAGCAAAAGAAAGGAGAATCCATCAAGACTTATGTAGAAAGATTCCGTAGCATGGCATTACGATGCCCGTCAAGTATGACCCAATCAACCTTAGTTGAAACTTACAGGCACAACTTGTAGACTCAGCTCCTCGCTCAGATGGGGGTGGCAGAATGTCGATCCTGGAGACAATTAGTTTCGCAAGGAGAACAAGCTAAAGAGATTGTTGCTTGGGTCAAGGCTGAAGAAGTTACTCAACCAAAGCCACAACAGCAGTGCAACCAGAATAATGCACCACGCTACAAGGGAAAGGAGACGTTAGCTGCCGATACCGATGCGCGCACGCCATCTGGGAAGCAAGGCAAAGCACCAAACCAACAAAGAGTGCCTAAGCAATACTCGTTCAAAGAAGAGCATGTGGAAACTCTGTTCCAACTACTTCGGAAGAACAATAAATTGCAGCTCCCCGAGATCAGAAAACCAGATAAAGCAGGAAAGGTGGATGACCCCAATTACTATCGCTATCATAGGTTCTTGAGACATCCTACCAGAAAATGTTATGTGTTCAAAGACATCTTGCAAAACTTGGTGAATGCTAGCGTACTTATCCTGAAGCCGGAGCAGAAGACTGTATCCACTAACTTGATTGCGGTCCAGTTTGGTGACTTCTTCCCGATAACTGCTACAGATGGTGTCATTTCCATCCGTAAAGGGGAAATGCACTTGAAAAATACCGACTTACATAGTCAGAAGGACAGGGGATTGGTACCCCTCATTATCACAAAAGGGGAGATCATGTGGGTCCATCCTGACCTAATTAAAGATCAACAATGGACGAACACCTCATCCAAAAAGAAAGGAGGCAAGGCTAAGACTTCCAACATGATTAGCCCTTCTGTTAATGAGAATGATGATCATCTCAAACCTCTCACCGACTCAGAAGAAGAGAGAATTGTCCTCACGGCCTATCCAGGAGACAATCCTGGCACTCCGTCAGGAAAGGTTTATTTGAAAGATTATAACCAGCCTGCCCAAGAGGTTGAAGAACAGCCCCAAGATGCTAGGGGTTCTGTATCAAAAAAGTCGGTCGATAAAGGGAAGCAAAAAGAGCTCCAGTTCAACAAAAATCTTCACCAGGACCTCGGGGAATCGAGCACTTCCTTCTAATTCAATATCATGGCGCAGCTGGCCAATATACCTGTTAGGATTACCATATATGAGCTCTTAAGGTTGTCCAAAGCCACTAAAGAAGCTCTTATCGAAGCCTTAAAGAACACGGAGAGCTTTATCACTCAAGTCACTCCAATTCCTGAAGCGTCTAAAGATCAGTCTTGCATGCAATGCTTACAAGCAGCGAGAACTCTACCCTGCATATCATTCACTCAGGAGGATATGCAAGTGAGACATAAACATGATAGACCTTTGTACTATACAGGATACATCAGGTCATCAGAAATCAGCCGCGTTCAGGTTGACCCAGGCTCTGCGTTTAGCATCATGCCTTACAGAGTCATGCAAGTTTTAGGGATTCTCATGCATCGGTTGAATGCTACTCAAACTACCATCTTCAGATTCAACGCTAACAGCACTCGTCCCCTGGGAAAGATCAAACTCAGATGTCAGATTGAAGATCTCAAGTCTGAAGTGACTTGTTACATCATAGATGCGGACACATCCTACAATCTGTTGTTGGGATGACCATGGATTCATGCAAATCGCATTGTCCCATCCACCCTGTTCACGGGAAAAATCGTGTCTTTCTTCATTGATTCCATTGCACACTCTTGTAATAGTTTATCGATTACAAAGATCCGGTCTTTTTATGAGATCCGGTTACAATGAAAATCAAAACAAAGAAATAAAAATTACAACTTTTCTCTTGTTTACCGAACAAATCGCGAGCTCCTGTTTTGCGGTCGCTCGCTTGCGTGGGTTGTTTGCCTGCGTCGGGGGTTTATCCGTTGACCACCGCGAGATCTAGATCCGGTCGGATCTACGCAGTATGACGGGTATTATTTCGCCAAGGAAATAATAGCCGGAGGGATTAATTCACCAAGGAAATAATCGCCCTAATCTCGGGATCAAAGACCAAGCTTTGATCCGGAGGAAAACTACGTAGATCTGAGATCCGATCCTCTCGAACTCTTGCCTTATTTGGCGTTGACGATCGCCGAGCACCGGATCTGGAAGTCCAAGTCTTCAAAGTCTTAAAGCTCCAATCTTTTTAAGTTTTGAGATCTGAATTTGGCAGAGCTTCGACTCCAATTTTTCCAACCTTTTAAAATGAGCCACCCCCTCTCCTATTTATAGGCCCTATTCACTGTGCCCGTGCGCACGTGTCTGAGGATGACCACCCATAGGTGGCCGGCCACCCATAGGTGGCTCGACAACCGAGCCACCATGGGGTGGCTCGGCCACCCCATTGGGTGGCTCAGCGGCTGCCGAGCCACCCATGGGTGGCTCGGCGGCCGCCGAGCCAACATGGGGTGGCTCGGCCACCCCTTGGTGGCTCGGCTTTGGCCGAGCCACCTGGGTGGTTCGGCTTTGGCCAAGTCGCCCGGGTATGGTGTCGTTTTGTCCGTTGTCCGATTCTCGCTCTGTCCGTGATTCGGTTGTGGATCTGGACTTTGATTTGGTAGTCTGGATCCTGATTTGGCAGTAAATCCGCTTCTGAGTTCGAGTCCGAAACTGATCTTGATTCGATCGTGTTTCGTCCGAGTCCGATCTTGGTTGGATGACTCGTTGATTCTTCAACCCGTTGGCTTGATTCCGTACGCAAGTGGATTCATTCCGTTGTTTGCGTGCGGTTCGTCAGCTTCGTAGCCTCGTTAGTCCGCTTCGTCGCGTATCGTTTGGCTTTGGTGTCATCGGGCTAACGGTCGTGTTTGGATACGTCGTCCGATGGTCTGTTTGTCGATCGGCGTAGTCGAGCTGTGTTAAGGGACCTATAGGCAGTTTTATACGCCTACAGATACCCCCTCCAAAGTATTTCAGCCTCGTTCTTTTATAGAAGAGTCTGGAATACTTTGGATGTGATTTGTCCCATCATTCAATCGGTGTAACGGGACTTTGGAATGGCTTCTGTTCTGGATTCCTTCAATTCCTTCAGGCTATTCGGTGCTTTGTCGAATGCTTGAAAAGGTTCCGGTGCTGCATTTATTGTCTGACCGTCTGTCGGAATTTTGAACTTGAAGTCTGTTCTTGATTTCTTGCCTTTTTTTTAGCTCGAGTTTGCTGCTTCAACATAGAACTAACCATCGGTCGTTGGCGTCGAATCTTCATTACAACGCGTTGACCGACGTTTGACACAGTTTATACTCGTACGTCTGCTAGAGTATACATAGTTTAAGCTCTTAAGGAATTGGAGCGTGGCAGATACTTGAGTCACGAGACCAATTTATAAAATTGATGCGTTAATGACTCGTATTCATAGAATTTTTGGCAAATTCTCAGCCATCAACGGATTTGATAAGCCTTTACCGACTACCATTTGAGTCGGGCTAGCATGCGGATTGTCTAAATCCGTTCCGCATATAACGTTAAGCTAAAAGAGTTAACCCTCTTAGTGCTACGATATTGAATACGTAGACTTCGTCTTTCTCCTGTGAAAAGACTAAACAGCAACGTGTATGAGACATTGACTTAGGATTTTTGGCAAATCCCCAGCCTTCAACGGATTTGACGTGCTCTTACCGATTACCGTTTGAATCGGGCTTACATGCGGATTGTTTTAGTCCGTTCCGCATGTGACGTTGTGCTAAAGGAATGAACTCCCTTAGACTTTGTGCTATGATGTTGAATACATAGACTTTACCATTTATTACGGGAATAGGTTACCCGACGACGCGTGTTAGGCGTTGACTTTAGGATTTTTGGCTAACCCCCAGCCTTCAACAGATTTGATTAGCCTTTACCGACTACCGTTTGAGTCGGGCTAGCATGCGGATTGTCTAAATCCGTTCCGCATGTGACGTTGCGCTAAAGGAATGAACTCCCTTAGACTTTGTGCTACGACTTCGAATACGTAGACTTCGCTATTGTTACGGGAATAGGCTACCCGGCAACGTGTATTAAACGTTGACTTATCCCTACTTAGGCTTCGGGATAAAATACCCTAGAATCGAGTTCTGGTGTCTCTTTCTACGGAAAAAGACTAAACCGGCGACGCGTGTTAGGCGTCGGCATATCCTTTCTTAGGATTCATGATGAAATTCCCCATGCGTGTAAGGCATGGATTTTGGTGTTATTAATAACAACCTGTCACAATGTTGAATATGTGGACGAGTGTTCTTTTTAACGGTTAAGAACTAACCGGCAGCACTGGTTAGGCGCAGACTTATCCCTTCTTAGGTTTCAGGATAAAATACCCCAGAATCGAACTCTGGTGTCTTCTTCTACGGAGAGAGATTAAACCGGCAGCGCGTGTTAGGCGCAGACTTATCACTGCTTAGGATTCGGGATAAACTTCCTAGGATGAATCCAAGATTGATAAACTCTTGGAAAAGGTTGGTGTGGGAAAGAAAGAATTTTATATTCTATTTCCCGGACAAGGAAGAAAGAATTTTATATTCTATTCCCAGTTGGAAAGGAGACTCGAGGTGGGATCTCCACCCCCAGAATCCAGAAAAGTGAAACTAAGAGTGGGACCTCCACTCCGAGAATCGAAAAGATTCGGATAACCCTAACTGTCGGAAGGTTTGATTACCGAACTAAGGATGAATTTTTCGTTTACCGAGAGTGAATCGTGATTTTGGTCCTAACTGTAGGAAGGTTTGACCAAGCGAGAGTTTGAGATGACCCTAACTGTAGGAAGGTTTGATCACGCGATTTGAAAGCGGACCTCTCGTTCATTAGAGGAATCGAGAAGGGATTTTGGTTGTGGTCCTAACTGTAGGAAGGTTTGACCAAGTGGGGGGTTTAAAACGATCCTAACTGTAAGAAGGTTTGATCGCTCGATTTGTGGGCCTCTCGTTCATTGAAGGAATCAAGAGGGGATTTTGGTTTTGGTCCTAACTGTAGGAAGGTTTGACCAAGTGGAGGGTTTAAAACGATCCTAACTGTAAGAAGGTTTGATCGCTCGATTTGTGGGCCTCTATTTCATTGAAGGAATCGAGAGGGGATTTTGGTTTTGGTCCTAACTATAGGAAGGTTTGACCAAGTGGGGGGTGAGAGTGAGAGTACAAATCACTGTAGGAATGTTGATTCGTACAAATCACTCAAAAGGGGTTCCTGATGTTAAGTGATAGAGACTTAACAAAAAGGGGGCTTTGACAATTCGTCAATGATTGATAGATCAGAATTCTAAGCATTATATCCGGACTCTAACAATAAAAGTGTTGAGTGCACGAACATAGCGGAAGTTTGAATGGATTAAACAGGAAAGAATTTTGGTGGTCCCGCCGTCAATTAGTTTGATCGGTGGGGGATTCTGTGGTGGAGACTATGAGTCGTCAAACACCAATGAGAGTTTTGTGAGGAAAAATTGATCCAATGAAGTGATCGGATTTCATCTCAACAAAAGAGTGTTCGGAAATTGGGAGTTTAATGTTTATCACTTTATTCATCATGACCGGGTTATCCCTAAGAATATTACATTTAACATTCTTCCGGGAACTTCCCGTTATATGAATTATCCACCCCCAGCTTTCTTTGCAAAACTGGGTGTATCATTGTATCAGCTGCACGATTGGGTTATCCTTAAGAATACCACGCATGGCACTCTTCAGGAACTTCCCGTGGAAGAAAGAAAATAGTTTAGACTCATACACCTATTGGAGTATCAGGGAGCAGTTTAACCTCTTATACCGGTCGGAGGATTGAGAAGCAGTTTATACTCATATACTCTTCGGAGTCTTGAGAAACAGTTTATACTCGTATACTCTTTGGAGTTTCAGGAAGCAGTTTATACTCTTATACCGGTCGGAGTTTTGAGAAACAGTTTATACTCGTATACTCTTTGGAGTTTCAGGAAGCAGTTTATACTCTTATACCGGTCGGAGTTTTGAGAAACAGTTTATACTCATATACTCTTTGGAATTTCAGGAAGCAGTTTATACTCTTATACCGGTCGGAGTTTTGAGAAACAGTTTATACTCATATACTCTTTGGAGTTTCAGGAAGCAGTTTATACTCTTATACCGGTTGGAGTTTTGAGAAACAGTTTATACTCGTATACTCTTTGGAGTTTTGCCGGTCTCAACTGGCTTACTCTAGCGTTATGACGCCGGCTTCAACCAAGGTTTGGATGCTATTCTTGAGTGTAAAGCACGCCTTGGTTGGATGAAGGATCCTCCTGTGATATGCGCAGTATTTTGGATCCATAGTATTTTCAGCTTCCTCCTGATTCGTGATGGGCGGGAGCTTGATCTTGTTGTTTTCAAGGAAGGATTCGAAGATGGCTGGAACATCTTCGTCTTTGAAGGAGTACTCTTTTTGAGGCCTCTGATCCGAAGTCTTCTGCTGTCTCCGGGACTGCTGTTGCGATGTTTGATTAGCATCGACAGCAGCTGCAGGTGTCTTGCCCTTACCACGGGAGGCGAAGTTCGAATTCGGAGGATTAGTCGTCGATTGACTCCTCTCGGCCTTCTTCCTTCGGAGGAAACGTTCGGCTTGTTCACCGCGCACCTTCAAGTCTTTCCAAGTGTTGGACGGTGCTGTTCCCATTGCTTCCAACACGTCCAATACGAGGTTGTTGTGGCAAGTCTGGAGAATGAACTCCTTAGTGATCGGGTCCCGACAGTTCATTGCTTTGTTCCGGAACCTCTTGACGAAGGTATCGACCAATTCCCCGTCCTTTTGTTTCTCGTCGAGCAACGTTCCGATGGATATCTCGGTGTCATCGTCGAAGAAGTTAGCGAGGAATTTTGTCTCCATGTCGTCCCAGCTATTCACGCTTCCTGGCTTGAGGCGGCGATACCAATCGAAGGCGGCTCCATGAAGAGTACCAACGAAGGATCGTACCATCAGAGGCCCATTACCAGATATAACACCTAAATGCGATTTGAAATAAATCAAATGCTGAGTGGGGGAACCCTTCCCATCGAACGGCGTGAAGTTGATTAGACTAAACTTCACCGGATAGGGGATTGATTCCCACTCTCTTGGGTATGGACAAGGAATGCCCGTCTTCTTCACCTCTTGAGCGGAAATCAAAGTATTGATTTTGCTCTCTAGGTTTTTGATTTTCAAGTTTTCACTTGTATCTTCGTTGGCATCCTCGTTACCACCCCCTGCATTGATGGGAGGGTTATTGGCATTATGAGTTTCATTTGCACCCGTGTCCTCATTTTCCAGATTGTTCTGGTTACGACGACTTGGTTCGCCTTGTTGGTTCCTCAATGCCTGGATTTGTTGGTCATGCATCTCTCTCATGGTCTGCATGGCCATCTGCATCTCGAGCCTGAAGCTCTCCTGTTGTTTGGCCATGGCTTCTTCGAGCATCTTGGCCACTTGTTCCGCCCTTATCATCAGCGACTCGCGGGGTTCCCCCTCACTGGACACTGTATTATCTGATGCGACCGCAGAGCAGGCATCCGACTCTTCACCTTCTGAAGGTAATCTTGTCCGAACCCTACCATAAGTTCCTCGTGCGATGGCTCCAGACTGCAGACGGGTTAGACGCCGGGATGCTTTCAGAATTGATTCGAGATCATCCCGTGCCGATGTCCTTTTGCTAGTCATGTTAGCGGTGACCCTCGGAAATTCTCCATCTTCAACCGCCATTCTTCTTCGTCGGAAACGCCTAGGCCTTGGCTTTGGTATTTCAGTGCTGAGCCTCTCAAAAACCGAAACTCTTTCGGGGACCGTCTTGATGCAGTTACACTCAGACAATACCGCCCGAATGAGTTTGGAACAGGGGCATTAATTCTCTAATCTTTGAGGACTCCTCTTCCTAGTTTTTCTCGTACCCCCAACACGATAGTACAACTCGTCTGTTTGAAGGTCGGAGTAACCTATCGTGTGTTGGCACAACCTCTCAGGTATAACGTTATCATCATCGGACGTCAACGTTTCCTTCTGAGGGCGAACTGCCTTCTTTGGGCTTTCAAAAGTTACGCACCTCGAAACATGCCTTTGTGGGCGTGAGTTCTCAGCGAACTCCTGGACTTCGATGCGAAAATCGGCGTGCGCAGCTGCCTTGAACTCGTTGTCGTGCTGAAAATGACGGCAACCCCCCAGCATGTTGAGTCGTTCGGGGCTTCTTCATCGAGCCCAAATGTTCTTGAACTGGAGTTTTACATCGTCCGTCGGGAAGTGGGCCGAGGTGCTCCAAAACTGACTTTTTTCTCCGGGATAATTCTGTGTGACCTTCCGGAGTAGCCATGGGAATTGTCGGCGACTTCGTTTGGTTCGCCGGAGGTTGAATCTGCTTCGAAGGCTACGAAGGTTGTTCTTTGGCCTGAATCGCCACTTCGGACTTCGGCCTCCAGACCTTGCGGGTTGATGGCGGCTTCTTGGCCACCTCTTTCTGTAGCTTTCTACGAGCTTCTTCAGCTTGAGCCCGTGCCTGCGCTGATAGTGCGCGGCGCTTGCGAATGCGCTCTTCCAGCGTCGAACGATTCTGTTTGACACAGACCCACTCGCTTGTTGGCGGCTTGGAGGAGCTACCCTTCATTTGTTGTTGAGGCTGTTTGCCTCCCTTGTTCTTCAGATCCGCGTTGTAGCGAATCCCGTCAACGGACTCCATGGCCTTTGCGAATTGTTTCGCAAGGCGTTGACGTTGCCTTTGGCGGGCTCTCTTCGAGAGAGTCACCACGCTTCTGTGGCGGAAGGGTTGGCCAGAGCAGATCTGACCTGGTTGGGATTTGGAGGAATCTCACCCGATGCAACTTTGGCATCCAGCGGGGTGAGATATTCGTTGGTGTTTTCAACATCTTCATACCAACGAGTTTTTCTCCTAGAGGAGAACTTCTTGGACTTGCGGGGGGAGGTTGATCCAGGCGAGGACATGTACTCCTCGTAATTCTGCTGGTCGAACTCGTATTCGACCTCCTCCACGACCGGGATCGAGATCCGCGGCTACGACGCTCCGATCTCGGCAGCGAGATCGGTGGCTCCCACTGTGGTCGCCAGTTTGTTCGCGGGAAAAATCGTGTCTTTCTTCATTGATTCCATTGCACACTCTTGTAATAGTTTATTGATTACAAAGATCCGGTCTTTTTATGAGATCCGGTTACAATGAAAATCAAAACAAAGAAATAAAAATTACAACTTTTCTCTTGTTTACGGAACAAATCGCGAGCTCCTGTTTTGCGGTCGCTCGCTTGCGTGGGTTGTTTGCCTGCGCTGGGGGTTTATCCGTTGACCACCGCGAGATCTAGATCCGGTCGGATCTACGCAGTAGGATGGGTATTATTTCGCCAAGGAAATAATAGCCGAGGGGATTAATTCACCAAGGAAATAATCGCCCTAATCTCGGGATCAAAGACCAAGCTTTGATCCGGAGGAAAACTACGTAGATCTCAGATCCGATCCTCTCGAACTCTTGCCTTATTTAGCGTTGACGATCGCCGAGCACCGGATCTGGAAGTCCAAGTCTTCAAAGTCTTAAAGCTCCAATCTTTTTAAGTTTTGAGATCTGAATTTGGCAGAGCTTCGACTCCAATTTTTCCAACCTTTTAAAATGAGCCACCCCCTCTCCTATTTATAGGCCCTCTTCACTGTGCCCGTGCGCACGTGTCTGAGGACGGCCACCTATAGGTGGCCGGCCACCCATAGGTGGCTCGGCAACCGAGCCACCATGGGGTGGCTCGGCCACCCCATTGGGTGGCTCGGCCACCCCATTGGGTGGCTCGGCGGCCGCCGAGCCACCCCTTGGTGGCTCGGCTTTGGCCGAGCCACCTGGGTGGTTCGGCTTTAGCCGAGTTGCCCGGGTGTGGCGTCGTTTTGTCCGTTGTCCGGTTCTGGCTCTGTCCATGATTTGGTTGTGGATCTGGACTTTGATTTGGTAGTCTGGATCCTGATTTGGCAGTAAATCTGATTCCAGATTAGGCAGTAAATCCGCTTCTGAGTTCGAGTCCGAAACTGATCTTGATTCGATCGTGATTCGTCCGAGTCCGCTCTTGGTTGGATGACTCGTTGATTCTTCAACCCGTTGGCTTGATTCCGTACGCAAGTGGATTCATTCCGTTGTTTGCGTGCGGTTCGTCAGCTTCGTAGCCTCGTTAGTCCGCTTCGTCGCGTATCGTTTGGCTTCGGTGTCATCGGGCTAACGGTCGTGTTTGGATACGTCGCCCGATGGTCTGTTTGTCGATCGGCATCGTCGAGCTGTGTTAAGGGACCTATAGGCAGTTTTATACGCCTACACACCCTACATCAGGTTATAAAGTATGCTAATGATGAGGGTGAAGTTCAAACTTTGATTACGGAAAAATACCCTTTCAGAGGAGTGGAAAACGTCCACACAGATTCAGTCTTCTACTAGGAATCATAAGAGAAAGAAGAGATTGACAGCGGTAACGAGGCAGATGTCGAGCCAGACCCTAAAGGAAATTGCCCATAGGAGTTGAACTTCAATGTAATAGGTCCAGTCGAGAACAATAATAATGTATCGAGTGAAGGCGAGTGGTACATTAATAAAGATTTTATTTTGGCGTACTTGTCTGAGGTGTCCTCTAAAAATAAACAAATAGAGAATGATCGTAATACAGGTACCAACCCGTAGCACACATTGTGTGCATAGGTATCCCTCACATTGCCAATTAAGTCATCCTTCACTTCAGATGAAGAAGTAGAAGATGCACAGAAGGCTTTCTTCAAAGTCCCGTCCAAAAGGAAAGGGCAGATGCCAATTTATTTCGGTAAAGTTAAACCCAAACCGCTCAAACGGGGAAGTTCGGAAGAAGATGATGGAGTTCCTCAATTCCATTACCACGAACCTAATTCCGTCCAATTGATGAAACGACTAGGGTATAACTTTAATGAAAAACAGGGATTAAACTTCAGAAAAGGAAGGCGAACACCAATTCGAATGTCTCTAACCCCCAAAGGAAAACCTCCGGACTACTATTAAAAAACCGGAAGGGGTGTGGGTTACGTCACAACTCCCTCTATCTCAGAAAACAAAATCAGTAATTATCTGCGTCAGGATCATTCATCCGGAACATCTTCCTGGGAATCTGACGTCAGTGTCAGACCTTTCTTTAAAAGTTTGACTGTGAACATGGTTTCAACTAGTCACCCAGATGAAGACGCGGAGAGCGATAAAGATTTAATAGAATCAACCGATGACCCTTGGATTAAACGTCTTAACATCTTATGGGATATGTGTTTCAAACAACGTGAACCACCCACTGAAGATAAAGTGATCCAGGTCAACATGGGAGATGAATATGACCATAAACCCATCTTCATAGCTGAAAATTTATCGTCATCAGAAAAAGAAGATCTTATATCTCTTATCCGAGAATATATAGATGTCTTTGCTTGGAACTATGAAGACATGCCTGGCCTTGACCCAAAAGTTTCCATGCATCAGCTTAACATCAATCCGGATGTAAAACCCGTTAAACAACAACAACGTCGGTTTCATCCAGAGATCATGGAAGCCATTGAGTCTGAAGTTAAAAAGCTTATAAACTTGGGTTTTGTCAGAGAGGAACAACACCTAGATTAGGTAGCCAACATTGTTCCAGTTCCCAAGAAGAATGGTAAGGTCCGAATATGCATCGACTTTCGTGACCTTAACGCAGCCTGTCCAAAAGATGAGTTTCCTCTTCCCGTCACTGATGTTATGATCGACAATACCTGCGGATATGAAAGGATGTTTTTCATGGATGGATTTTTTGGGTACAATCAAATCAAGATGTATCCTGAAGATGAAAAGCATACTGCGTTCAGAACTCCACTGGGGGTGTATTGCTACACAGTGATGCTCTTCGGCTTGAAAAACACAGGTACAACTTATCAACGAGCAATGAATACCATCTTTCACGAACATTTGTGCAAGAAGATAGAATGCT
This sequence comes from Asparagus kiusianus, assembly GCA_022839385.1. Lineage (NCBI taxonomy): Eukaryota > Viridiplantae > Streptophyta > Magnoliopsida > Asparagales > Asparagaceae > Asparagus > Asparagus kiusianus. The sequence goes on from BQKN01066772.1 coordinate 847,246, forward strand.
ACGTTGATGACATAGCAGTAAAAAGTCAGCATAAAGGCGATCATCTTACAGACTTGAGGATAATGTTTGACATCATGCGAGTACATCAACTAAAGATGAACCCGACCAAATCATTCCTTGGGGTATCGAGCAGAAAATTCCTGGGGTTTATTGTCACATCCAAGAGAATTTCTCTTGATCCAGAGAAGATCCACGCTATCCAAGATATGCCACCCCCAAAGAACCTCAAAGAGCTCAGGGGTGTGCAAGGGAGGCTAGCCTATATCCGGAGATTCATATCAAATCTTTCAGGGCGCTGTCAACCTTTCTCCAAGCTCATGAAGAAAGGAGTATCCTTTGTTTGGGATGGGGATTGCCAAAGAGCATTCAAGGAGATTAAGAAGTATCTTACCCAACCGTCGGTTCTTGTAGCTCTAATATCGAGAAAACCATTCCTGTTATACATGAGAGCTATGGACCATTCTCTGGGAGCTTTATTAGCTCAGAACAACAATCAAGGGCAAGAGCAAGCCATCTATTATCTAAGCAGGACTAAAATGGGAGCCAAACACCGGTATAATCCAGTTGAAAAAGAATGTCTCGCTTTGGTATTTACGGTCCAGAAGATGCGATATTATATGGTAGGACAAACAATTCACGTCATCTCTAAGGTGAATCCCTTGAGAGTTCTAATGATAAAACCGTCATCTCTGAATTACGGTTGGCAAAATGGGCTATCCTTTTGTCACAATATGACATGCAATTCATGCCCCAAAAAACAGTCAATGGTCAAGCATTGGCAGATTTCTTAGCCGATCACCCGGTGTCATGGACATCTAAGATGTATGAAGAATTGCCCGATGAAGTCGCTGAAGCTTGCGTCACTCAAGAAGTTATGCAAGTATGGAAATTATTCTTCGACGGTGCATCCAGAGCAAATCTTCATGGACCAATTACCGCGGGAGTAGGAGTGGTGTTCGTCTCTCCAAATGGTCACGTGATCCCAAGAGGATTTTCCCTGATTGAGCCCTACACTAATAATGTAGCTGAGTATAATACTCTGCTACTAGGAATGCAATTTGCCGAGGAACTCAATATTCGACATCTTGAAGCTTACAGTGACTCTTAGCTAATCGTAAATCAAGTCCGAGGAGAATACGAAGTACGTCATGAGGATCTGGTCCCGTATTACTTTGCAGTGCTAAAGCAAGCTGAGAAGTTCGAAGGTTTCTTTATCGAATACATTCCACGAGCTCAGAATGCTTACGCGGATGCTTTAGCCTCATTGGCAACCTCATTAGCATTGCCTCCGGGGGCTAAAACTATGATTTCGGTTACAGGACGCGAGTTATACTACTCCAAGATTCCTATAGAGGAAAGCTCAGATAAGACACCGATAGGGGAAGTCTGCACAACCTCGATAGAACTTGAAGCTAGAGATTGGCAATTCCCGTACATCGACTATTCCATATATGGAATTTTGCCCGATGACCCTAAGGAGGCGGCCACTATTAAACGAAAGGCCCTCCAATTCTATTACGATGTAGTTTCTCAAACCCTGTATCGTAAATCACATGATGGAGTTTTGCTTCGATGCTTCTCTCGAAAGGAAGTGAAAGAGGCCCTCAAGGAAGCTCACGACGGAATGTGTGGAGCTCATCAGCCTGGAGCTAAGTTGAGCGATCGTCTCCGACGAATCGATTATTATTGGCCAAAGATGTTCGCATATGCAGTGGACTACGCTAAACGTTATCACGTATGCTAAATTCATGGTGATTTTATCCATTAAGCACCGGGAAACTTACATCCCACATCTTCTTCTTGGCCATTCGAAATATGGGGCATGGACATCGTGGGACCAATTGCTCCTCCGACTTCCAAAGGACACCGGTTCATTTTGGCCGTAACCGATTATTTCTCCAAATGGGCGGAAGCAATCCCACTAAAAGAAGTCAAGACAAAGAATGTGATCAAGTTCATCAAACATCACGTCATCTACCGTTTGGAGTCTCGAGACGAATAGTTCACGACAACGGGACACAGTTTGTTAGCTTTGAATTTTAGAGATTTTGTGATAAGTTTAGAATCCAAAGTGTCGCATCTACGGCGTATTATCCGCCAGCGAACGGTCTTGCAGAAGCTTTTAACAAAACCATTGTGAAGCTTCTCAAAAAGTTCGTCTCCAAAAGCCGACGAGATTGGGATGAAAGACTCGGTGAATGTTTGTGGGCCTACCGCACAACAGTGAGGACCCCTACAAGAGCTACGTCATTCTCTTTAGTATATGGCTGTAAAGCCGTATTGCCATTAGAAATCCAAATCCCTTCCTTAAGAGTCGCTATCATAACCAGACTGACAGAGGAAGAAAAACACCAACGACGTCTACAGGAACTTGAAGCTTTAGACGACAAGCGACTTCAAGCTCAGCAACAGATTGAGCTATATCAAGCCCGTATTTCTAAAGCCTACAACAAAAAGGTTAAAGAACAGATTTTCAAGAAAGGCGATTTAGTTTTGGCTAATCGGCGACCTATGGTGATGACTCACAAAACTAAAGGGAAGTTTAACCCTAAATGGGAAGGACCTTTTGTGATAGAGACATTCTATTCCAATGGAGCCTACCGTCTCATCGATAAAAAAGACGACAGACTCATGATGCCAATTAATGGAAAATTTCTCAGGAAATATTACCCGTAGATTACAGAGTCTCCTGAGCCTATGGTGATTACTAAGTGTTTGTTGGAAAAAATTATTCACCTACTTTGTATGTCGTCAAGTTAACATTACATCTCTGACGATTGAAGTTATCAAGAAAGATTATAATAAAGAAAATTTCCCAAAATCTACCAGAAAATTGTCAGATTGGTTTGATTCAGTGGAAAAGTCTTAGCAGCCTAAGAGACGTACCCAATGTTGGAAAAAAAGAAAGAGAGAGATGTTTAGCCTCCCCGAACGCAAGTTCTATAACTATGTTTCAAGTCTTTTGGACGCAAGGTACGACACTGCGTCTTTGGTTTCTATAAAGGGGACAGACCCACGTCAAGTTCATTCAAATGCAGATTTTCAACCATGAAGAAACTTCCAGAGATTACTCTAACAAGAGCAAAGAGGATCTCCAACAAGATGGAATGCGTCAGGTCTTCCTAAATGCAAAGCTCCAGTCTCAGAGTTACATTCAAACCTGTTTGGACACAAGGGCAAAACCATGCGTCTTTGATAAGCCTGCATTCAAATTATTCAAACGTAAGGAGGCAATTTTCAGAAATTCCAACATCATAACGAGGCTGTAGCATTTCAGACAAACATAGAAAATGCAAGAAAAAGATAAGCAACAGCAATTCATGTAGATAATAAGCGTTTAATGTAAAGTTATTACAAAACGAAAACAAAATAAGAGTTGCTGGGGCTTAAAATAAAGAGAAGCTTAAAAGATGAACTTCTGTTCTGTTTCAGATACATGTCTTTCATGCTCAGCCAGCACTTCTCCTTCATCCCTCTTGCGAAGCTGGACATCAGAAGCCGTGGCAGCAGCAGAAGCCTCTTATTGCAACACTTGGATGGCCTCCTTCTCTGCTTGGACCCTCGCCTCGAGGGTAGCCTCCCCAAGGTTGAATTCTTCTTGGGTTAGCTCCCATGCAACAAGTTTGGCCTTGGCTTGGAGATGCTGCTTCTGCAAGTTCCAGATGAAGGCCTTCCTCTCCGAGATGTCAAGAGCTCGGGCTCTGGCAGCAACTTTCTCTCTCAGCCTAGCATTGCTGATGGCCCATTGTATCTTAGGCCTCAGATCTGTTTGCTTTAGCTTCTCTAAGTAATGAGCAGCACCAGAGAAGCGAACAATCTTCTCTGCACAACGTTGAGTGTGATAGAGGTTGACCTCAGCCAGATTATTCAAGCTCTCCTCGATAGAAGCTTGAAACTCAGAGAAAGAGCCCCAGCCTTGTATCACGATGGAGAAAGCTTGCTTCACCTGGTTCTCCAGGCGCCTAAGGAGGAAGAGAGTGCAGTTGGGCGCCAGATAAAAAACCTCATCAGTCACCCGCTCGAAACCCTCATGTGGAAAGATTATGGAGATGGGTGGAATGAGAGGAGCATCTTCTGAAATGATGAGATAGGCAGCAGCATAAGACCCACCTTGCAACAAAATAGATAAAAGCAAAGTCAATTAAAATAGGTGAATCCAAACGCAGGGGTCCAGACCTACGTCGAGATCAATTTGAATGCAATAAGATCTAGACCCGCGTTGAATCATTATGAACGCAGTAAAATAAGACTGCGTTATAAGCTTCCAAGATGAAGAGATGTAATTCTGCGTCAAACGCAGGAGGATCAAACCAGTGTGTCAAAACGAAGGGATCAACCCTTCGTCTTGTCAATGAACCCAGAAGCTTCTTCATGCGCTCAAGCTCAAGGGATTGACCTTTCATTTCGTCAATGAACACATGAATTTCTTTCGGCGTTCAAAAATAAAGAGACGAACAGTTTTTGTCAAGAGATGCAGAAATTGCTTCTTACATTCAAGATTGAAAAGACGAATCATATTCGTCATCATCAACCAGAATCCATCTAAGGAATTTTTAAGAAAAGTTATCAAAAAGAACGCTAAAACAGAAAAGACAGCGTGGCATACCTTGATGTCCAGGCAACGTTGAGGGTGGCGTCGACGTCGGTCCGGAGGTGGACCCGAAAGCATTCTCTGATGACGGTACGGGGTGCATCGTCTTTTCGTCTCCGCTCGAACAAGATTTCTTGGAAGCCATGGCCAGAGGACGAAGCAAAACAGTCAAAGATTTTTAGAATTAACGAGAAGAAACTCGTTTCTGAGTTCAAGAAGGAAGTTTAAGCATTTCAGGCTTTTGACAAGACTAATCAGGCCTATTTATAAACAATTAATAACGATGAGATAGAGTTCCGAGACTCCCGCTGAGTATGGTCTCTTTGTCATCATTATAGTCGCTTAGACTTCTGATAAGATGCGGGATAAGACTTTGCGTCCATAAGATAAGCAGGCGAGGATAAACGTAATAATTGGGAGATGCGTTCTTTCAAACATATGCAGCCCAATTCAAGAACTTAAACGCAGGGGGTACCTCTATTTTTGCGTTTTCAAAATATGGTGCTAAACCTTTAAGAGCATGCATTAGATCTTTGGAACTTCTGTAGAATGTAAGACAAAATAGTTGGCAAAGTCTTTCCAATGTCAACGTTAAACCTATGATGGTTTTCATTTCCACAGAGTTTAAACTCTGCCTTCCTCAAAGTTGCTCCGATCGCAATACTTTCAACTTATCGACTCTCATCAATAGAGCGATAGGTCCTCAAAGTTGCTCCGATCAAAACACTTTCAACTTATCGACTCTCGTCAACAGAGCGATAGGTCCTCAAAGTTGCTCCGATCGCAACACTTTTAACTTATCGACTCTCGTCAACAGAGCGATAGGTCCTCAAAGTTGCTCCGATCGTAACACTTTTAACTTATCGACTCTCGTCAACAGAGCGATAGGTCCTCAAAGTTGCTCCGATAGCGACACTTTTAACTTATCGACTCTCGTCAATAGAGCGATGGGTCCTCAAAGTTGCTCCGATCGTAACACTTTCAACTTATTGACTCTCGTCAATAGAGCGATAGGACCTCAAAGTTGCTTCGATCGTAATACTTTCAACTTATCGACTCTCTTCAACAGAGCGATAGGTCTTCAAAGTTGCTCCGATCGTAACACTTTCAACTTATCGACTCTCGTCAACAGAGCGATAGGTCCTCAAAGTTACTCCGATCGTAACACTTTTAACTTATCGACTCTCGTCAACAGAGCGATAGGTCCTTAAAGTTGCTCCGATCGTAACACTTTCAACTTATCGACTCTCATCAAGAGAGCGATAGGTCCTCAAAGTTGCTCCAATCGCAATACTTTCAACTTATCGACTCTCGTCAATAGAGCGATAAGTCTTCAAACTCACCATGTAACATGGGACTTCGAAGATTTACAAGTTTCTTCTAATGCTTAAAACAAAAGCATATAAACAATTTATCCCTTCATATTAAAGCAGAATTTCATGGTTCCATGTCAGAAAATGATATGCAAAAGAAACGATGAAAAACCAAAACAACACTATGATTATTCAAAGGAAAACAAAGCAACAGAAGATAAGTGTTGTCACTACCAAAGGAGCAATACAAGAACTGACTCATCAATTCATCAAACTAAAGGAGACAAGCTGAGACTTAATGTCAGAAAGTTTCTCTTCATGGTCAGTTCACACTAGCATTTTAGCTCGTTTCCTAAGCTCGTCCTCGCTAGGTAACATGGCAGTAATCTTCTATTTAGCCTCTGCAAGAGCATTAGCTTCTGCACGATAATCTACTAGAGAGGTTGCGCTCTTGACGTTGAGCTCAGTGACAATAGCATCTTCTCGTTTGAATTGAGCTTTTAACCTAGTCAACTCTACTTCAGTAGCAATGATCTTCTCTCGTAAATTCTCTAAAAAAGTGCTTGAGAGTGCTAGCTCAGCTTGCTTTTGAGCATGCAGCTTTTGTAAATGTTCCACCCGAACTTCCTCCTCGGCTATATGACGCTGAGCTGCTTCATACTTATTAAATTCTTCAGCCCGGATGTCCTCAAACATCGACGCAATCTGCGGTTGGATATCAGCGTGACTTAAGGCCTCCAAGAACCTTAGTTATGCCTCCAGGCGTGAGACGGCTTCTGAGCAACGACGAACGACGTCGACATCACCCACGAACTTGAGGTTGTTCAAACTATTTGTGAGCATAGGCTTAAAGGTTTCAAAAGTATCTCTGCCAGCCAATACAACCTCAATCACTTTCTTTGTCAGACTTTCTAAATAATTAAGAGAAATCTTAAGAAAATCTGGCACGTCTGTGGGATTCGAAACAGGGATGGGAGATGGTACAGAAACATCTGAAGATACAGAGCTAAGTAAAAGACCAGTAGGCGATTTCAGCGTGGTGGCTTGAGAGGGAACGTCAACATCCAGTTGAGATGGACTCGATTGAAGAACCATAAGTTCCCCCACTCCAGATGATCTTGGCACGTCTACAACTTCTGTAGAGGCTAAAGAAATTATCAATAAAGTCGCCGGTGGGAGGGTTGTCGTTGAGAGCTCCAAGAAAGGTGGTTCTGACACCTGAGCTGGCGGTAGCATAAGCTGTTGCATTGAAGGAGGGATGACAGCGCTTGCCTCATGTATCATAGGATCTGTATGAGAAAATTGTTTAAATGTATAATAAAGATTAGTCGTGAATCAGAACGAATGACGCTTACCAGTAAGAGGTAGAGGAATGTAGGCTGACGTTTTTTCTGAAGAAGGTGGTGGTCGAATATCCCACTCATCGGGATCATCGCTGTCATCACCCAAGTTGTCATTGTTCTCATTACTCCTACTTTGGTCACCATAATCATCTGTGTTGTTCGCACCATCGCTATGGTCCGTAGGCTCCTCTTCGTCTACGAGAGAAAATGATGGCGGATCCCCGGTGATGGTAGGTTTTGATATGATCCCAGTAGTAGGGTGTAAGCGTGACAATTTGATTTCCCGAAAATAAGGAGTTTCATTTGTATTGATAAGAAGGCTTATTACAAACTAATAATCAAATGATTATAACAGAAGCAGAGGGAAGGCCCTTTTTGTTTTTTTTTGTGGGGACTTTTGGTGGCTACAGGATGCTTCGCTCGATGCTCGTGTCGAGTTTGCTTCCCTTGGACCGTTCGAATGAGGTTGCTGGGGAGCTCCAGTATGTAGTAGAAGCTCGGGTCGATAGAGTTCGGATCTTCTAGTTTGCCGGCGATCGGGGCTTAGAACTAAGAAGTGGTGCTGCAATGCAAAGATTATGCAGAGAGCTTAGGGTTCAATCAGCTAATCCAACTATGAACGAATCGCTCAATCGCTAGAACGGCTGAGTCTCTTCTTCTTGACTTGGAAGAAAAGCTGAACCTCTTCTCTGAGGGTGGAAGGAGTTCTTAAGTAGTGGAGAGACGGCGTGGTCGCTCCTTGGATTATGGGATGTGACCATATCCTGTCGAGAGACGTCCTGCCACCCCTCCATACCATGGATGGTCATTCGGGGTATTGTGCTTTATGTCGCGTCATCTGGAATGGGGAGGTCCGCCCTTGTATGTGAGGCAACGGCCGCTCACTATTCCAGTGGATTTGACCAGCATTAATGAACTGCATTTATGAGTTTGCAGGTTGATATGGCGTCTGTCCGCTCATTCGTACTGTGTACGGCCGTTCGGCGTGCTTTGAGCATGGTACCTCCTCCTTTCCAGTCAGGAGAGGCGGTGAAGTAGGTGCACAGTACTCGAGTGGGTCTGGCCAAGTTGCCGAGTGCCGGCGGATCCAGCTCTCGACTTGGATAGGCGAGGTGAACCGCATTTATGAACGTTCAGGTGGATTTGACACCTGTCTGATCACTCGTACTGTGAGCGGCTACTTCGACGGGCCTGGAATACTGTGTTTTCTCCCTTCGGGTCGAGAGAGGTGGGAAAGCCCATCTCAGCACGTGGGGTAGCGGATACCCAGCTGTATTGACAACCTTAAGGTTTGCGGGCGGATTCGGCTTTGGGCTCGGGCAGGCGAGTTGTGCAAAGGCAAAATTCCACTGTTCCCAGTTGATTCCGGCTAGTACGAGCGAGTTGATCATTCGAGTGAATTTCCTGCAAGTTCACAGAGGTATTTTTACCGTCTACATAGGGCTGGGCTGTGTTTCTCCTACATGCGGTAATAGCACAGAAGCGGAGGGAGACTTGTCCGCTACTAAGTCTTGTTGAGCAGTCACCGTAGGTTCTTGAACCGGAGGTCTATCTTCTTCAATATGAGGGGCAGTAGAGGCAGTATCGTGAAGAGTATCTTCAGGGGCAAATTCCGTACCCCCTGCAAATGATTCATCTCCACGCTCTTCTTTATTCAATGAATAGGCAGAAGAAATGGGGCCTCCTAAAGCGGGACCAACTGTAGGGAGACCAGGCTGAGACCAAAGTTCATAGCAGTAGACTCTCGTTCTTCCTCTTCTGCATGCCATGCTTTCTGAGCATCTGACATAAGTTTAGAAGCAGGGGGTTCGAGTGCTAACTTTCGACGAGCTCGTTTGTTATATTTTGCTTCTTCAGCCGGGTCTAGTGCTCTTTTTCCAGTGGCACTCTTACTCTGAGTTTTGACTCTTGGAGTTTCCACCTCGTGAGTATCCGGCATCCTGATCTCTTCCTGAACTCCCTCTGGTGATTATCGTCGTTCGTCCTCTGTAATCGTCTTTTCATATGATAAGTATTCGTTAACCCCCCGGGCACGGAACCTTTTAGCACTCCTCTTTGAAGCATACCATTTGCGAATGGCTTTCAATCAGGAGGTGTTTATGTTGTAGGCTGAAATTTGAGAAGCAGCTTGGTACTAGGTACAAAAGCTTAAAGAAGTACGAACATTGGGTATCTTATGCGGCAATCGGAATTTTGCTCCTATACATCCTGCTACGGAGTAATACCAAGCTCTTGCTCCTTCATACACATTACCTGTATATGCAAGAGTAGGGTTTGGATTTCCGACATAAATCTGATCATAGCCAAATTGCCGAGAAAAACGATAAGGCTGATATGGTTTAATGAAGCACTTCCTCCCTTGTCGAAAAATAAGATAGCCTGGGTGAATATTTATGAGCCACCAGAAGGCGCCTCTACTGAGTATGGTAAAAGAATTTCATCCATGTGTGTCTTGATAGATTTCTCCATACGCGTCGCCCTCGAAAACGAGAAATTTGCAAGTGATCTCGTAATTGTAATCCCGTCTAAATATTTCACAGAATTTAACTTGATACTAACCGACACATTGAGCAATTTCTAATTGTTGAACAAGAGGAGCCGAGGTATCACTCGATTCAGGAGTCGACATTATCGAAGGGCAGTGTAATGCAAACCAAGATACCAAATAAATATATGGCATTGGCACTCGAGGGGTTGGGGTTTGAATGATAGTCTTCCCATCTGAGTCCAATTTCTTAACGGCGATAAATTCAGAGGTGAGTTCCCGCAAGCTACTCTGCAAGCAGCACACCATGGCTAAAAGAAGATTTAAGGGTCGTCCATGAGCCAGAAGAATAGTGGGGGTATAATACCTCTGCCGTAATAGCATCCACCGGCCTGGTGGGTACCACACAATGCTTCAACCAAAGAGTAAGGATACCCGCGAACAAAGCCATGTCAAAGATTGGCACTTCTGCCTGATAATGGAAGCTTTCGAAGGTGATAAAAGCTGGGAAGACATCCTCCTCTACCTCGCAAGTATAGTGGGAGGTCGCATCGTTGATACGCTCGTTGATTTCTTCTAGAGTAGTGGCGGCTAAACGAGTCACCTCAGCATCCTTGTCCCACAGATTTCGAAAAAGATATCCTGCCCATTATCCTTGTTTCACACCACTGGCCCTTTTCCCAGTAGTTTGTGCACATATCTAGAAATGGCACATCAATTCCCAATAAGTATCATAGATGTCAGGGGCACCATGTTTCAGGATCTCCAATTCCCTATTTCTGGGGACAAATTCTTCATAAGGCAGCTCTCCAAAAGATAATCCAGAAATTTCAAACATCTCATGAAGAGCGAAGCCTAATTCACCAGCATGAGTGAAAAAGGTATCGGTGTGAGGATTGTAAAATTCTAGCATAGGAAAAAGTCCGCTATAATTTAGAGAAATCCCATATCGAGTGGCTATTATTGGAGTTCTCAATTCTGAAATTCTCAAGGGTTCTTCTAGCTCCCCCAAGACAAAATTTATCATCCAAGCCCACTAATTTGTCTCACTCGAATGTACCCACGTTGGAGCCCTAAAATCTTGATCAGGGTACTCTCCTTTAACAGAGATAAATTTTTTAATGAAGACCTCCGCCAGCTTAGCGGGTTCACCGACGGGATGTTCCTTCTTGAATAAACCTGGCTTCAAGGCCACAAAATGACTAAAATCAGCCGGGTGAGTGCCACGAGGAGTAATATGCCCAGTAGCAACACCTCCCTGGTCCTGAACAAGTTCCTAATTCATTGACCGTAGCTGAACAAGTTCCCAATTCATTGACCGTAGGATGGAAGCGCACTGATAATAAGAAGTCGGCCACATTCGCTCTAAGTTAGGAAGGAAAAAACAACGATTGTTGACAGCCCTCAGCCATTTGTAGTTTCCCTCTGACATCCGTTTGGGGCCCATTTTAACAGAATCCCCGAAGAGGAAGGATGGTTTCTTGAAAATCTCACACTTGGCGGTTTCAAATCTAGCATCTGTAACCAAGGACCTAAGAGTCTCGGGGAAAGCTTGAGTAATGAGCTTCGCCTGCTCTTTGTTGGTGTCCTAGAAGATTGGATACTCTAAATGGAAGTTGAAGATTGTATTTTTCTCCACACCTCCTGCATGACCGAAGTAATGGTTGAAAGAAAGAGGCTCGTTGGAGTAGCACGCTGCAAATGGAAAAGTCAGTCAGTTAAACTAAATAGTCTAGCTCAAGAAGGTAAGTTCTGGATCTACGTCCAAAATTTTAAACGCAGGGTCTAAACCTGCATCCAAATTTAACGCAAGGTCCAGATCTACATCCAGATTCCTAAACGCAGGGTCTCAACCCGCATCCAAATTTTTAAACGCAGGGTCTCAACCCGCATCCAAAATTTTAAACATAGGGTCTCAACCCGCATTCAAAAGTTGAAACGCAGGGTCTGAACCTGCGTTGAAATTTCATGAACGATGGAGCTAACCATGCGTTTGTTTAGTTTGATAAACACTGAGGATTATCTCTGTATTTTAATGGTGGAATACAAATCATCAATCCAAGATTGAGGACAACGAATCTGTCAAAATGACTTATGACTGTCTAGACTTACCGTTAATTAAGGAAGTCGGAGACGATGGGATGACGGTTTTAACATCCCTAGAGGTTTTAGCCGAAGGAGCACCCTGAGCTAGGGCGATCTTTGATTTGGAAACCAATCTCTTCTTAGGAGCCATTC
>BQKN01066772.1:859225-884833 GCA_022839385.1 Asparagus kiusianus
TAGGGCGATCTTTGATTTGGAAACCAATCTCTTCTTAGGAGCCATTCAAATAGTGATGAAGAAGGTATAGAATGGATTAATGAAAGATTTAAAGACGAATTTCTCCTTCGTCGAAGCACCGGAGAAGATTTAAAGACGACTTTTGATTTGACATCAGTGGCTTATTTATATACAGCTGTAGTTGTCAAATCGGCGCGGTATTTTAGGTGAAAATCTCACCCAAAACACGATTTTCACATTTTCAAATAAGGGGTCTCAACTTCCAAACGCATCCCCGTACTCAGATGGTCGAACGCATGATTTAGCCATGCGTTTTAGTGACCGACCTCCGCCTATTACGCGACTAACCCTTTCAAAGGGGTCAATATTCCAAGTAATGACAACATAGTCAAAATCAGTACCCCAGTTGAGCTGATCAAGAAAGGAGATAAGCCCGGAGGTGCTCAACCTCACTGAGGATGACCTTGCTGACAAGTTTGCAGTTGGTATTTCTATGGTTGCTTCGATGTCCTTGGCTCTCTCATACCTAACTCTTGTAGCTACGCCTCACATGTTCACGAAATTCCTACAAGAATCTTCTAAACAACGGAATGCACCTCATCAAAGATCGAGTGGAGTATCTCAAAAAAAACCCAGACAAATTCGTTGTTATCATCGTTCTTATTTGGTTCGTCAGTAATGACTTAGGCTTTAGCTTGTTTAACTAAGTTCGTTGTCATCAAGAGGCAAAAGTTACTATTCACACAATCAGGTTCACGATGTCTTTGAATCAGACGAAGTGAGCGATCGATCAACAAATTTTGGGATCCAAAGTATTTTGAAAATTCGTCCTAGTCAACTGCGAACTTTTAAAAACTTTGGAGGGGGTTCTGTAGGCTGTCTAAAAAATCACAACAGATAGCCAATCCTCATCAAACACCGATGATGGAAGTTACAATCTGATGACTTCCAGAAGGTTACAATTTGAAGACTTTTACGTAAAGCGATGAAGGTTATAATCTGACAACCTTCGCAACAACTGAAAGCTCTAATCAACAGCCTTCACAATCAACATCGGGAATTACAGTCGGACGACTCTCACACATCAAGGAGCTAAAGCAAGGATTACAAAACGACGATCTTCGCAACACTCTGATAGAAAGCGAATACAAATCGACGGTCTCTTCAAACCAAGACGAAGAAGTCCTCCCCGCATACCATCATCACAACGCAACACCAATTCGACTGCAGACGCAGGTCAAACCTGGCTGCAAACGCAGCTCCACAATCTCTGCAAATGTAGCTCTATATCGCTGCAAACGTAGCTCCATAGTGGCTACAAACGCAGCTCTATATCGCTGCAAACACAGCTCTTCATACGTTGCAAACGCAATTCTTCATCCGCTGCAGACGCAGCTTCATATCACTGCAAACGCAGCCTCATATTTAGAATGATTGATCTTGATGACTGCGACAACAACATGACTAATATTACATTAGCAACTATTAGAGGTGCTGATGAGCAATGTAATGATTTTAGAAAAGCGGGAAGATCTAGAGACTACGTGAACAGTCTTATTAAAAGCTCGTCATATCCACCCACTGAGACATTTGATGAGGATGTTGGGAAGTACCTATTTCCAACAATTTCTGGGCAAACGCAGCTTCTAAACACTACAAACGCAGCTTCATATCGCTGCAGAACGTGCTTCCAGATACTACATTCAAACGCAAAATCTATGCCAGAACGCAAGTCAAGGTTCTGACTCATTCAAACGTGATCCCTACAGGTTCGAAAATCGTTTCTCGCCCACGATCTGAGGAGTGGTTTAAGCGGGTTGTTACACCCGGTTAATAGGCGACTAAACCCCTATTTAGGTGCGGATTATAGGGGCAGTTACACCCTAATCTCCCTGTAAATATCAACAAACTCAACCGAGTTCAGGAGGGGATTTATAAGGTCAGATCCGGGAGAGGAGAGAATCTGAAGGCAACAATCTTCAACAATAGAAGATTTCCAGATCGTTGATACTTGGCTTATTAACTAGTTTAAACAACTCTTTTCTTACTAGAGTTTGTCACTCATTCTGAGTTACAACATTCGTAGAGAGTTCTTGATCAATTCAACCATACAAATCATTTGTTCCAGTAAATTAAGATTTTTGGATCGTCAACGGAGAGCAAGATCGACGCGAGCATTCGAAGGAAGCACTCCATCGCCACTGTGAAGAACCCAGATTTAAACAAAGGGGAGAATAAAATTTATTCTCCTCTCTTTTGTAATCGGAATCCAAATTGTAATTAATTTTGAGAGAATACAATTCAATTTTTCTTTCACTGTCTTTTTACTTCAAATTTTTCCTCAAACACCCTTCGCCTCCAAAGCTCCAACTGAGATAAGATTCTTCTTTAGTTGAGGAATGAATCTTACCTCCTTTAACTCACGGACTACTCCATTGTGCATCCGAATCCTCACAATACCTATCCCATAAATGTCACAGGATTGATCATTTCCCATGACAACAACACCCCCGTCGAGTCTCTCAAACGATGAAAACCAATCTCGCCTAGGAGTCACATGATAAGTAGCGCCAGAATCAAGCATCCAATCCGATACATCCAAATGGTTCACCTCCGGAGTAATCAAAAGAGAAAAGTTTGAATCATCGGAATCATCATCTTTCGTAACATTCATCTTATTGGCCTTCGGGCCCTTATTCTTGCTATTCTCCTTTTCTTTGATCTTTGGGCGGTCTCTCTTCCAATGTCCTAGTTCCTTGCAGAACGCACACTGGTTCTTAGCTAGCTAGTAACGACCTCTTGACTTTGACCTTCCTCGATTACCACCTTTCGGATATGGGCTTCTACCTCTCGTCGACGAGGCTTCTCCTGAAGTACTAGCGCGGGAAGTCTCCTTATCCTTCCTCCTCAAATCGTAGTTCGTCAATGCGTTAGTCACTTCACTATAAGTGATAGAAGATCTCCCGTTCAGCAAAGTAAGTACGAAGGTATCATACTCCTTATCCGGTAAGGAGCCCAAAAGAATAATAGCCTTGTACTCACCTGTGATCTTCTCATCCACGTTCGCCAAGTCCGACAACAACTTAGTATAGTTGTTCACATGAGCCGCAAACGAGGTGCCTCAGGACATCTAGAATCTGAATAACCTATGTAGAAAATGCAACATGTTCTCAACACTCTTCGTAAGATACTTGTTGTTGAGAATTTCCCACATCTTCATCGCAAACGTCACCCCAATCACATCATATTTCAGCTCCTGTTCCAAACAAGACCTGATCACCCCACAAGCGTTCCTATTCATCTTTTCACATACCATCTCTTCATATTTAGGTGGCCTCACATCGACCATGGTGGTCTCCTCCAAATTTTAAGCATTGAGCGCATCCTGTACGTCGTTCATCCACAAACCAAAATTGATTTTGCCGTCATATTTCACTACACTAATCTTAGTGTTCTGAAAACCCACTTGAACTGTACTCGTCATCTTGCTGCTTTCACCAACTTCTTCACCCATAATCACAAACTTCAAATTGTAAAGAAAGATTCAAACTTTATAGAAACCCTAGATTGGATTCCAAATAGAACTCCTAACCACACGAGGAAAGCAAGATCTTCAACGGTAACTTTAAACCCTAACTTCACCAAAGCATAGAACTCCAAGGACCAAGCTTCCAACTGAATCTTCCTCCACCTAATCCAAAACCCTAGATCTGAACCTGAGCTCTGATACCACTTGTTGCGCACCATGCGGAAGCGTGCTCGACAACCAAACGAGTCGGTGAGTGATGAGAGAAGAAAACCAAACCAAATCACGAGTGCAATTCACCAAAATAACGATCAAAACCACACACAAACATAGGAATTTACATGGTTCGGCAATTGCATACGTCCATGGGGAGAGGATAGGGAGATTTCACTATATGGAGGAGAAATACAATGGGTTACAACTCACAAAATCACTTAAATATAACCCTAACCAAAGCTCTCAACTCCCTCACAATATCTCTCTCTCAAAGTGCTCAAAACAATGCTAATTTTCTCCTTTTCTCTCCTTAAGAAACCCTAAAAAACGTGGTCCTATTTATAATAAAATACAATCCCAAATAGATTAGGATTCTAAAAACGAGTCTGCCACACTAGGGTGTGGCGCAGACCATACCCATGACAGATAGGACAGATTCTGCCACACCAGGTTGTGGCACAGACCACACCCATGGCAGACAGGACAGATTCTGCCACACCCATGGCAGACACCACACCAGGGTGTGGTGGAGTCTGTTTTGGGTTATTTTTCACGTTTTTCACAATTTATTCGCCGTTTTCACACTTTTTCCCTTCTTTTCTTTCTTTCTCTTCCCTTTTTTTCTTTCATATGTGCATAACCTTTTTTTTTCTTCCTTATGTTTCCTTCCTTTGTTGTTGTTGTGTGGATTATAACTGCATTCAAGGTAATTAAACAAACTTTCTATAAATTATGTTTATTGGAACATATACAACGTAGTAGATTTTTTGGTAAATGAAAGGAAAACTTTGATTTTATAAGCAAAAACCTCTAAAAATCAACAGTAAATCCCACCACTGAACTTTGTGTTGGTATTGTGTCTTTGACTCTTTGTAGAACGTCATGAGAATTAGATAGGGTTAGAGATCTATCATGATTAGGAGATTGAGTATCATCATGATTAGGAGTTAAAATCCTATTCTAGTTAGGAAGTCAGGGTAAAGATAGCGTTTTGATTTCTCTATATATATTCTTCTATTGTTTAAGGAAAAACAGAGAGAGAGAGAGAGAGAGAGAGAGAGAGAGAGAGAGAGAGAGAGAGTGTGTGTGTGTGTGTGTGTGTGTGTCAATATTCTCGTAATTTAGGGCTAGCATAGGGCGCAACCTAATCAAGAATATTGTGTGAGAGGTGAGGGTTGCATAGTTTTTGTCCGTGTAAAAGATTACAATATTGAGAGGATTTCGTAGTCTTTGTCCATTCAAAAGATTGTAAGGAGTGGGTTTTGAAGAAAATATGAGAGTTGATTATGTATGCAAGGTCGAGAGATTGAGAGACGAGAGTTGAGTGGTTCCTCTTATAGTTCTCCTTGATACATAGTGGATTTCTCGTATTATTACCCCGTGGATGTAGGTCAAAATTGATCGACCGAACCATGTAAATCTCTGTATGTTTCTTCTTGATTGTAGTTCTGTTATTTGTGACAAAGTGATCTGGTGTCTAGATTTTAATTAGGTGTTTGGTATTCTGAATTTATATCTAACGGTCTAGATTGATTTGTCAACAATTGGGTGAATCAGAGTCGGATTTCAGTGACCGAGGAGTTAATTGTGAGGTTTTGGAGTGCTCAGAACACGATTAGAGGGTTTGATTTTTTAGATTTTGTTCGGATTAGTCAGAAGATAGAGGAAAGTTTTGATGATGATGACAAGACATATATGATAGCAGATAGGATGAAAAAGTATGTGACGAATGAGACTGGTGTACGTAGAGACAGATTAAGTAGCGCTCGCAAGCTGGCACGACCGAGTGACACACAGGGAGAGGGAGATGATGGCATTGGGCTAGAAGATGATGAGTGCTCATGTTCAGTCCAATCCAAGCCAAACGATGAAGAAGATGAAAGCATAAGGCTTGTTGTATAGAGCAAGAAAGGTACAACGATATACTTTGAGATGAGCGAGCAGGTGGAGCACAAGGACTAAGCGGGGAGAGGCTATTGTCAGGCTTAAGTTAAGAGAAGAAGCATGGTTGATTTGCTTCTAATGTTAGAGGTGACGGATCTCTTGGTGCACATAAGAGAGGTGGAAGCACCACAAGGTAAGTGACATAATGAGGGTCACCAAGCATCCAGTTTGAGTGCAGGTGTTCAAATTAGGAGTGCAGGTGCTTCAATTTGAAGTACAAAAGAATAGAAGATGCTAGCGGGAGAGGCAAAGTCTCAAGACTACGATGATATATCTTCAAGAGAGTTTGAGGATCAAATCCATGGTGGAGATTGTTGGTATTGTATTTTAATTTTTTGTATAACTTCATGAGAATTAGATAGGGTTAGAGATCTATCATGATTAGGAAATTAGGTCTCATCATGATTAGGAGTTTGAATCCTATTCTAGTTAGGAAGTTAGGCTAAATATAGAGTTTTGATTTCCCTATAAATTTCCCTATATATTCTTCTATTGTTGGAAGAAAAACCCGGGGAGGGGGGCGTCAATATTCTTGTAATTAGGATTAGTAGAGGGCATAGGCTAATTCAAGAATATTGTGTGAGAGGCGAGTGTTTCGTAGTTTTTGTCTGTGTAAAAGATTACAACACTGGGAGAGAGTTTCACAGTCTTTGTCCATTCAAAAAATTATAATGAGTGGATTTTAGAGTGAATATGAGAGTTGATTATATATGTAATGTTGAGAGATTGAGAGACGAGAATTGAGTGGTTCCTCTTGTAGTTCTCCCTGATACATAGTGGATTTATCGTATTGTTGCCCCATGGATTTAGGTCGAATTTGGTCGACCGAACCTTGTAAATCTTGATGTTCTTCTTCTTAATTGTGATTGTTTTATATCTTGTTGATTGTGGGTTAATTTTCAAGTTGCGGGGATCATAGAATGCGGGGAGACTAAAATTCCCTAACACTTTGGGAAGGTTAGTACAAAATCTCTCTGAGATCTATAAAGTAAGAGGAAATTCTCTGAACAAAACTCAAGAATCAAGAGAATTAATGTAATTTAGTATAATCAAAGGTTTTCTCAGTTTTATAAAGTTGAGGGCATGTTTTGTACAAAACCTCCCGAAGCTAACTATTTTAATCTATTTATTAACTTGAACTATACATTAAATCATCAAAACAGGCAGATGCATATCAAACAACAGGTTGTTTCAATTTACTTTGCCAAGGATTTATTCAGACCAGCAACGAGATCGCTCTCGGTACAAAACTCGGACCGATATCTACCTACAACGGTCAACAATTCCATGTCATTTTCCAAATATTAAAGGTACTGAATCTTACCCCGAAAAAAAAAATCTTATTTAAGAAAGGGTAAATTAGACATTTTATTTATATAATTTTTTCCCCCAAATAACCATATATGAAAAGTTTAAACAAATTATTCCTCATTCTATGATAACTAATGAAACCACTAATTTTATAGTAAAAGTTTTGTTGTTCAGGCGTCTAGATAAATCTATGTTTAGTCTCATCTTACGCTCTAAACTATTAGATTTGTCCAAATTTACCCCATGAACTATTCTTTGTACCACTTTACCTTCTCTAATTTCACTTTCAATACCAAGATACCACTTTCCTTTTATTAAATTAAGGGTAATTTAAATGGATCAAGTGATAGTTCAAGAGGAAAGGTGGGACAAAAGTGATAGTTTTTCTTGAAGAAACATGATGTAGATGAAGGAAATTTCTTTTGATTTACCCTCCATAATTTTTTTCTTAAAATATTTCTCTGACATATCTACGTATCTCTACATTGAAGGATAACCAAAATGACGGCAACTGGTGGCTAACAATAATGGGCCATACGGTAGGATACTGGCCCAACACACTTCTCAGAGAATTACAAGGTGGTTCAAAGGCTATCGCATGGGGAGGTGAAGTATATAACTCTCACCATGGCAATGGGAGCTCCACTACTCAAATGGGAAGTGGTCATTTTGCAAGTGAAGGAGATAAAAAAGCTGCATTTTTCAGAAATCTTGTTACTTTGGATGCAAATGGAGCTCCTGCTGAAGTTACTGGACCGATGACTGTAGTTGAGAATCCAAAGTGCTATGATTTTCAGTTTGGTGGGCGTATGGAGTTTTATTATGGAGGTCCTGGCAAAAATCCTAACTGTCCTTGACACAAAAAAAGGCTTATAAATGTGGTGGTTATTAGATTTTTGATGCGATTTGTAGTAGTTTTGAAGACATAAAATGTCATAAATTATGCATAAAAATAATTTGCTATGATCATCTTGCACTTTTCTTCTTTTACTAAGTGGTATACACGTGTACTGCATGTGGTCAAATATCTTAATTATTTATTTTAAGTTTATTTACTATAACATGATTGTAAAAAAAAAGTTTATGATTATGATAATATATTAAAATTTTTTGGATATTTCCATGTATAATATCTTGTTGGTTTCAACATTTTGCCTTTCGCAGAAAAAAATCTTAAAATGTAAATGAGTTAAGAGCAATTTAATGACTTGAAGATCTAATTTTAAAATATTAATGATGTAAGGGATGTTGTGCGCGGCAGAACAAACACAAACGCCGAGAGAGAAAGACAAACAATCCAAATATAACGGCACCAACTCAAACACAAAAATTTAATGTGGTTCGGCAAATTGCCTACGTCCACTGGGCAAGAAGCGATGGGTTTCCACTATAGAGAAAGAGAGTACAAAGTAGAGATTACAAGATCACTCAACTAACCTCTCAAACAAATCTCTCAAAACTCTCAAAATTAAACACTCAAACAATTGCTCAGAAAGATCTCTCTTTTCTATGCTCAAAACCACTTTCAAGTTACCAAATCAATCAATAGAAAACCTTAAAAAATATGGTTATTGTTTATATCAAACAACAAACCCAATCAGAACAGGAAACCAAGCTCAGACCCAAAACCGCATCGCGATCGACCGTCGCGCCAATCGCGGTCGACCGTGGCCAACGACAGAGAACAAAAAATGCATTACAGGGTCTCATGGTCGACTGCCTCGCCAATCGGGTCGGCCACAAAAAGTCCAGAGACTTTTCCTGTTTCGTGCACGTCGCGGTCGACCGTAGTGCCACTCGTGGTCGATCGTGCAGCATCCAAAATGTTTTCTGCTTCAATTTTTCTAAGCTTCGTGTCTTCGCCTCCAATTCTACAATTCTCCACCTAGGCTTAGTTTTCCCAAAAACTGAGCCGACACCAAACAAACCAAATGTCTCACTTGTTGCGTCCAGTACGAAGTGAAATAAAATCACAACAACGGACTCAATCCACAACAAGTTAAGACCCAAATAAGAATGAGAACAAATTCTCCAAACGTCGGTATCTACCCATCAAATCGGTTGTATCATAAATGACTGCATACGTATCCTCTTGCCAAAGGAAACAAGCCTTCACGTAGTTCCCCAAATGACCTCCAAAGACCCTCAACCAAATAGAAAAGTTCTCAACTCTTCACCAACAAATATGCGGCTGATAGCTCTCCAAATAGCCCTAAAGTGAAACAAATCAAACACCTCCACCTGAGGTGAACCAATGGCCGTATCCAAATCATATCCACCACCTGCATTTGAATCAACCAACTCATCATTTGTATCCAAATCCGATCCCTAAACTGTGTCACCTCAGCTGGAATCCTAAACAAAACAGTATGATCTGAAGTATGTAGAGTAATCTCCACCCAATGTGAAGTAGCATCACTCTTCACCCGCTGTTATACCTCTATGATCTGTCCAAAACTCTCCACCTACTAAGAGTCAATAGACTCCCTCATCAAAGCCTTATTCAATGTGACATTACCAGATCAAATATCCAATTAAGTTTTACCTCCTATCACAACAATTGGCAACCCTTTAATAAGGTGACTCGAATATGTCGAAGCCTTAACCCATAAACTCTTCTGCAAATCATTGCTCGACCACAAACACCGATCCTCCTCCAGCAAGTCATGGTTCTCCAAATTTTCCATCCTATCTAGTTACCCCAAGATTTTCTTTCTAACGAAGTGTCTCGAAATGCCATGAGCTCGGCTCCAATGCAGAACTAGTCCCTCTTGTACCTCCCACCAAAACCAGAATAAAGTACATTAACCTTTCTGTCTATCTCACACTTCTTTAATCTTTTGGAGACTACTAGGACTTTATCCAAAGGGGATTTGGTTGTAACCCAAACACGCCTAGAACCGCCACCAACAAAGAAAACCAAACATCTATTTCCTCCCAACGATGCCTCCTTGGAAGGCCCCCAAGCATTCACATGAACTCCATCTGAAAGAACCTCCGTGCGGTGAATAGAGGTGCCAAACTTCACCTTGGTCTTCTTGCTCACATCAAAGTGTTCACTGGATTTTAAATTACAGGTTGATGCACCCATCTCCAAATCAATACTGGAATGACAAAACCCCAAATGTGGCAGTCTAGTCGAATCAACAGAAGTCGCTAACTCTCCACCTGTCACCGAACTTCCAATCAAATAGTACAGATTATTCCTCCTGATGCCCTTCATCATAATCAAAGAGTTTTCCACGATCTTGAGAACCATGTCCTCAACACGAACCTTTAGACCCTCTCCAACCAAATCTCCAATTGAGATCAAGTTCTTCTTCAAGGAAGGAACATATCTCACACCATGTAACTTTCTAACTGTCTCGTCAAACATCTTAATATGAATTCTTCCTATCTCAAGGATCTGGCATGTATGGTTGTCACTCATGTACACCACACTAATATTCAGCTCCTCAAAACTGGAGAACCATTCCCTTCTAGGGCACACATGATAGGTCACACCACTATCTAACATCCACTCGGATTCCTCCGAATAGCTACTTGTAGGACTGATAGAAAGCGAATAAATAGAAGAATCAGAAATATTACTATTCGATATAACAATGTTTGCTTCAGATGATGGTTGCTTCCCTTTTCCCTTCTACTTATTCTTCATCCATTCATCGAGCTTTGGACAATCTTTCTTTCAATCACCAGTCTCCTTGTACCAAGCACACTGATCTTTTCCAACTGTAGGATGCCCTACTCTATATTGTTGTAATGACCGTGAATTTTTAATACTAGTTAAAATAATTTTCTGATATTTTAAAATATTAAATTATTATTTTTAAAAGAGTATTTATATTTTCTCGATTTTCTAGACTTTTCTATGATTTAAAAAAAATCTGATTATATATTTATTTAAATGATTTTGATATTTATAAATTAACTTAGTGTAGTAAAAATTTCTAAAATTAATATATTGTGTTATCAATACTATTACGTATCATTTTAAATAATATGTTGTATTATTATATATTATTATTATTATTATGTATTATTTCATATAATATAGTGTATTATTATTAATATTACGTATTGTTTGTATAATTTGTTGTATTATTACTACTATTGCGTATTATCTATTGTATTAGTATAACTGGTACATTTTATTTTGTAGATAATTTTTTCATAATTATTTGATTTAAAATGTAAGTAATTATATTTTTTATTAATTATTTTCGTTTAAATATCTAAACCCTAACCCTAATTTCATACCTATATATATCCTATATATGTATATCTCTTACTGTTCACGAAAACACAACCGCCATGTGTTCTATCTCTCCTCTCTCTTGTTTTTTCTCTTCGAGCCGCCGCCTTGGCCGCTCCCTCGTCGCCGACCTCCTCAACCATCTCCCCTCTACCGTCGTTCATACCAACAACCTCCAGATCCGCGCCGCCTTGAGCTCGAGCTCAGCCCCGACCAGACCCATCGCTGTCCTCAGCTCGCCAGCACCACCCTCTCTCCCCTGACTAGCTCGCCGTCATCCACTGCCGACGAGCCCCTCCAGCACCCGAACCCAGCACACCGTACCACGTCGTCGAGCTCCCTCCACACCACCAGCTCCTCCTCGAGCTCCGACTCGTGCCTCTAACTCTGCCTCCAGATATGTTCCCACGTCACCGACACCGCCATCCAGAGTCGCCTCCACCTTCAGTACTGACACGCCGCATCAACCGCAGTCGACTCATTCGACGCAACCCTAGGCAAGATCCCCTCTCTTGTCTCGTGTTAAAATTATTGGTTAGATTATTTCATGTGTAATTATTTGATAGTTGTACTTCCATCTTGCACTGTTATTAGTAGTTGTTCTTGATTCCGGTTCATGATTCATGACACTGACACATAATATTAATTGCATTCATCATCTAATGTTATAATTAAGAATTACGAGAAATACATGACTGTGGTGACCTATATGATCTGAATAAGACGTAGAGGTTTGTGTGTTATTGACTTAGAAAATACAAGAGAGTTAGGATGGAAAAGTCTTTGTTCATGTGATCGGATATGGCTGTTGATGTATCTTCCAGGCTTGCACCAGTGAGTTTGTGTAGCATTGGGGTTGGTTTGTTGGGTCAAAGTGAAGTTTGTGTAGTCACTTTGGTCCGTGAATTTGATATTCACTCGAGTTTAGCTTGAGTCCGGACCATGCTGAAAACGGATTACGTGTAGTCCTCTGACCGATTTTGTGTAGCGGTATTGGATGCATGTAGGGGATTTGTGAACAGTCAGTTATCCGATAATATGAATGTTGACTCTGTGTGAGATGTGAACCGGTGACCTGTTATAGGATGGCTAGTTATATGACCTCATTTCTTGGCTAAGTATGAATTCTTATGAGATGTAGGTCAGTTGTATTTTTTTTCATACATAGACCAAGATTAATATTTAATTATCTGCAATTTGAGACATATGATATATACATGAGGGTTTCCTTATTTGGATTATTTCGCTCAATGTACTACGTCTCTTGTTGTAGATTTTTAAGTATTAATTCCATCTAGTTGTATGACTTTGTTACTTGAATGATTATTCTGATCGCTAGCTGCATGATCGACTTGTTACTTGGTTGATTTTCTTGGATTCTTCTGAATATTATATTCTAGTGATAGATTGCATTTAGATTATTAGTATTCCAGTAGCATGCTTCTATTATTATTATTACTGTTTTTTTTGCATTGGTCGTTCTACCGTTTCTATTTCTCTCTGTGGGATCTTGCTGTGTGCCATGCACGCTGATGTACACTTATTTTCTCTGGTGTACGTCAGATTTAGGAGACAGACAACCTCAGTTTAGAATCGTACAGGAGCTAGACGATTCTCAGCAGGAGTGCTTTGCAGACGAAGCAGAAGAACAAATTGAAGCTTAGCTATTTCCTTAGTTATTTGATGGTCCTTAGTTTATTTTTGCAGTACTTCCTTTCTATTCTCGTTGAACGATGTATTTTCATATTTCTTTAGTACTTATTTGGACTATTTTGTAATAAGGACATGTTTGACCCAAACTCTGTGTCTCGTATGATATTCTATTTGTGATATGTCTCTTTTCCATTCTGAGTTGTTCATTATATTCTTGCTATGTGTGATCGGGGACCTGTGACTTTACATTTTATATTGCTTGACGCTTACGTATTAGATTGAGTAGAAATAGTCTAGTATCTATTTCTCCTCAGTCTAATACGTCACGAACCTATTCACGTTCTGATTTCTCGGTATTTTGAGAAGCGGGGTGTGACAACTGTGACTTCTAATTTTTTCGGTTTGAATTCTTCCCTCTTGCGACCAATGCCTCTGCTACTGTCTCATTCGAAGTCTTATTATCCTTCTTTCGATGCTGATAATTCACAAGTACAACGGTGACCTCACTATACGAAAGGGATGCCTTCCCATTAATAAGAGTAAGGACAAATGTCTCATATTCCTCATCGGGCAAGGAGCACAACAACAATAACGCATTGTCCTCATCTTCAATTATCACATATATATTTTCCAAATCCGTAAGAAACTTTGTGTAGTGGTTCATATGATCACCAATGGAGGTTCCTTTCTTCAATTGGAAGCGATAAAACATCCTCTTCAAATGCAAGTAATTCTCCACACTCTTGGTCAAATACTTGCTCTCAATGATCTCCCAAATCTTCTTAGCTGAAGTCTCATTGATTACATCATACTTCAAATCTTATGTCAAACAAGACCTAATCACACTATACGCCGTTCTGTTCATCTTCTTCTAAACCTTCTCATTAATATCATCTGGCTTGCCATCCAACTCCAAAGTATCCTCCAAATTTTGTGTATTTAGCGCATCCAAAACTTTACATCGCCAAAGTCTAAAGTTGTTAGTGCCATTAAAATTCTCCACGTCTATCTTCATAGAGTTGATATTCAAACTTTGGACGGTCTTCACACCTAAAGTACCCTCCATAACTCCTTCTTTCCTGGCCATAATTCCTTAAAGCACCAATCAACCAAAGCAGAACAAACGAAGAATAGATCTAAAGACTAAAAAAGAAGAGTCTTTACCAAAGAGATTACACCTTTATCACCAAACGAAGCCTTAGACGAACTTCCAAAGTGATCTACTCCTCCAAATTGCCTAAGCGTAGCCCGAGCTCTGATACCACTTGTTATGCGTGACGGAACAAACACAAACGCCGAGAGATAAAGACAAACAATCCAAATATAACGGCACCAACTCAAACATAAAAGTTTAACATGGTTCGGTAAATTGCCTACATCCACGGGACAAGAAGGGATGAGTTTTTACTATAGAGAAAGAGAGTACAAAGTAGAGATTACAAGATTACTCAACTAACCTCTCAAATAAATCTCTCAAAACTCTCAAAATTAAACCCTCAAACAATTGCTCAGAAAGATCTCTCTTTTCTATGCTCAAAATCACCTTCAAGCTACCCAATCAATCAATAGAAAACCCTAAAAAATATGGTTGTTATTTATATCAAACAGCAAACCCAATTAGAACAGGAAACCAAGCCCAGGCCCAAAGCTGCATTAATTACGATCGACCGCCACGCCTGTCGCGATCGACCGTGGCCAATGACAGAACAAAAAATACATTACAGGGTCTCATGGTCGATCGCTGCGCCAGTCGCGGTCGATCGTAAAAAGTCCAGAGACTTTCCCTATTTCATGCACGTTCGCGGTCGACCGTAGTACCACTCACGGTCGACCATGCAACATCCAAAACGTTTTCTTCTTTAATTTTTCTGAGCTTCATTGCCTTCGCCTCCAATTCTACAAGGGACCAATATGAAAAACTATTATTATTAATGATAAAAATAAAATTCTTGAATTCATCAAAGTAAAAGAGTAGGTTTTATCTAATCGTATAGGATTTTGTTTAACTGTAAAGAAATTATAGGATCTAAAATAGATACACTAGACCACTAGAGGGGGGTGAATAGTATTCTTTTAAGATTTATGCAAAGTAGATTATAAATTGCAAAGAAAGAATGGCAACAATCTCAAAAAATCACAATCACAAACAAGAGTTTTTATATGGTTCCACCAATCTGGTGTACATCCAGTCCCCAAGCAAATCTCGCTTGAGATTTCCACTATAATTTTCAATCAAGTACAAAATTAAAACCAAACCTGACCAATTTATAAGTCTCTGTAAATTACAACACCAATTGACAGCCCCTTGTCAATTGCACACTAATCTCTAGACCAAGAGATCAACCTCTCTCAAACCGAGAGAACTTTCCTTGAATCAAACATCTCAATTCCTATAAGCCTTGATTTGAAGTGTTGTATAGCAGTGGTTTAGGAATAATTTTAACCTCTGGAAATTGCCTAAATAATATATATTTTGAATAATAATCAAAGGCAATTTCAGAAAAAAAAATCTTTTTCTCAATGCTTAGCAAAATCTAAATGTTTTAACTCTTGAACAATGCACAACGATTGAAGCTTATAGGTATATAATCATGTGCCATTTTTATGAACATATAACATTTATATAGCCCTTGAAAAGGAAAATTTTTAAACTTTTAAAACATTTAAAAATGGCTATAAACTGTCACTAATTCAAATTCTGAATTCTGGTAAAACTGTATTTGTAGTCGACTACAAGACACAATAGTCGACTACACTGAGTCTAAACAGACTTTGTGAAGTCAGAAAATTTCTAAGTAGTCGACTATAATGGTCATTAGTCGACTATACTGTAATCAAACAGAGATTTAACAGAAACTTAAAAGAACAAATTTTTCCTTCAGCAGTCGACTATAAAGTCGATTAGTCGACTACACTGTAAACTAATAGAAACTTATATTTCAGTCATAAGCTTGAGTAGTCGACTACTATTCTAATTAGTCGACTATACTGTAAACTAACAGAAACTTATATTTTAGACATAGACTTGAGTAGTCGACTATTATTCTAATTAGTCGACTACTAAGGATTAAAAATGATATAAATTAAATGTTTTGACACTCAATTATTAACTATAAACTCTAATGGTTAACATAGGGGATTTCTATGGTTAACCAACACACTAAACATGTGTTAGTGTGTTCTAATTTCTATGTGTGTGTATGTGTGAGTGATCAAGGCTTGTACAATATTTCTAAGTAAAGAAAAATGTAAAAACAATTACATTGACGTATATGTTCTTCATCTTCTTTACTTCATAATGCCTTGAACTCATCTTGCACTTGTTCATATTTGATAATGAAATTTGTATTTAAATGTTAGTGCATTTGTATAACACACATAGTGATTCACATTATGAATAAATTCTTATCATCAAAATTATATCATGGGGACATGATATTCAACAAAAATCACTTTCACCTGTTGTTTACTTCCACCTGTTGTTTATTCGGCGACCAAGTTTTATAGATACTCAAAAACTTTTTTCTAGAATTTCTTTGTTAGAATGTGCAAATTCAATCAAGAAAGAAAACACAAATTATATGATCAATTCCAAAATCTGATATTGTAATCTACATTTTCCCAACTAATTAATTGATTTGTCAAAACGATTACTCTCTAGTTTTAGAAAATTATAAAACATAATATGAGAATAATGTATACATATTATGCACTATGGATTGTATTTTAACAAATAATTCAGAGCTATCAATATCAAAAAAACATCCAAAATTTTAGGTTAAGGAGTTAGAAGGATCCAATATCCGTAGTAATACTCATACCCAAGCTATGTGTTTCATAAACTTATAAGAAAGTGATAACTATAAAATGAATATTTTATTTTATTTTGTAAAATAGTTTATTACAAATCGTGAAAGACAAGGGGAATCAGAAAGATCATATACCCTTCACAAACAAAGATTAAATTTCTCATAGAGATTTTTGTAGCAAAAGATTTTCAGAGTTGATGTATAGGATAAATCTTAGGAAACATAACCCAAATGAGTTCATAGAGTGATATACTTGCTTTAAAATCCATTTTTATAATTTTGATATCATATATGCCTTAAGTTATGCTTTGTTTAAGGGTTAACTTTAAGAAGCTCCCTCTTAGCTATGGGGGACAATATCAAAAAACCTCTCTCAGCTATTTTTGGGATACGAGAGAAACCTAATAAAGCAAAAGGATCCCCAAGTCAAGGCTTGAGTTGTAGCCCCCCACTCTTACTAATAAACCCTGAGTGAGCTGGCCCCTCACCCCATCCAGTCACCAGATTAGTAAGACACTTAAGGATCATGGGTGGCAAACCTCAAACTCGTACTTTTGGCCATGAAAATTGCTAACTTGAAACTGAGTAAATCTTCGTCAAATTTACGGTCTTGTAGATAATCTATCTCAACTTCAAATTTTTTATTTAACCCTATAAACTTTTCTTACTTCACCTCTCAAAAATAATATCATTGAGTCTAATCTATTATATGATGAGTATTTGGCTTAGAAAGACCAAAATATCCCTCAACCATAAAAAAATTAGCTTGGTTTTTGTTAGATTAAAGAAAAATAGGAGATATATTATAAATTGGTCGTTGTCCTTTTATTATCAGTTGAGAGTTTCTTTTTAACTAAAATAGCTTTCTTCAATAGGATAGTTTCTCAAAATCATGTATTCAAGTAATACATTAAGAGGTTTTGTTAAGAGAAGTGTAAAAGATCAGGAGAGTTTTTATCAGACATGCTATAGTCAATTGGTGTTTTCTAAAATCGCACCAAAGTTAAGAGGGGTTATTTATAGCACCCTTATAATTAGGGTGCTTTGAAAAAAATTAAATCAATTAAGTGGGTTTTAAAGACAATCCCCATAGTAGAGAGAGTTTTTTAAAAAACATTTTTTTAATTTGGCTTGTTTGTATTTTTGTTCCTCAAATTTTTAATAATTCAATATTAGTCCCTTAAATTATAAAAAAAATTCAAAATTTTGAGGGAATAATACAGAATTATTAGAGATCTAAAATCAAGAAAGTTATATCTAAATTATATTTAAATGTTGCTCTTATAGCTAATGTATTAAATATCGGCTAGTATATATTGCTATATCGACCGATATATCAGGTTAAGGACCTTACTCGATAATCTTTATGGTTTTGTGTTATTTTATTTTATTTGGGGATTTTTTCTAATATACTGTTCGCTATCAAAAATATTTGCCAATACATCCCTTTGAAGATATCGATAAATTTGAGTCATTTTTAATTTGATTATGGGCTAGGTTTTGGGTCATGTTTGGAAACCAAAACCAAAACCTATGAAAGCCACAAAAGTCACAATTTGTCTCCAAAATATATCCACTATCAGTCTCCTAAATTTTAAGCATATATTTTTGTTATGGTATTTTCTGTCACCAAAGTACAACCCTTCGCCATCAACGGAAAGGTGCCTCCTACATACACCACTCAAATCAATTTGACGGCCAGGACCACTAAGAATCCTGACTTAGCTAACTCGCCGAGTCGGCTGATACGTGTGTATCGTCTTTTCGGAAAAACGATCCTCATGGGAGCTTGAGGATAGGTGATTCTCATGATTTCTTGAGAATAGTGGTGTGATGCGATACGGCGGAGCACAGGATGGAGCGTGAAGCGAGTCGGAAGAACGAAGAGTCAAAGCATGATACAGGGTGTATCTTCTCTTTGGAACTTAGCGATCCTCATGGAAGCTTGAGGATAGATGATTCTCATAATGGCATGAGAATAGAGGTGTCAATCAGTACAGTGGAACGTAGGGGAAGCGTGGAACGAGACGACGAGCAGCAGATTCGAAGAATCCAGTTTTCAGCTCGTGAGTCGACTCATACATGTACATGAGTCGACTCATCAGGTTGAGTCGACTCATGCCTGTCATGAGTCGACTCACGAAATCAAGCCCTGTTAGCAAAAATTTCTGACTAGTCGACTCATCGGTTATGAGTCGACTCATATGAGGCCATGAGTCGACTCATCTCAGTCATGAGTCGACTCATCGACGGTTTCCTAGTTTGATTAGGTTTCTGTTCTCGAATTCCTGTTGGGGTTTGGTCTGATTATTTACCAGATTATCATCCACGTTTGTACACCTATATAAAGGGTTGTTTAGGGTTTCTAAACATCAGCTTAGATTAGCTTAGGCATCAGTTTTATCTTCTCAAATCAGAGAGAAAGAGGACAGAGACCAGATGTAGTCCTAAAGAGTTTTAGGTCTAAGGAGATCCTAATCAAAAGGATTAGGATTTAGATTGTGAGGATTTATGAGATCTTAGATTCAGAGAGAGATTCTAATCTTTGTATTAGGGTTTAGAGAGGATTGAGTGGTTGTTCTTCAATTCTAGAGTGAGATTGTGAGGGAGAGATTGTAATCATTTGTTCTTCATAACCTAGAGAATGTATTTTCCTTCGCCAAAACCTGAGTTATTTGTGTTTTAATTGTCTTCTTCTCAACCCACTTTTTGGTAATTCCGCGACCAAAGGGTGGTCGTACGACGACTCGTATCAAGTTGGTATCAGAGTATCAGATCTGGTGAAGGGGCATCCTGTGTATGGTCCTTACTTGATCCCAATTGATAATCATATTTTATTATAATTTTATACCCTCATTATCTATTTTATATGAATAAATATGTCACTAATAATTGTTTTTATCTTTAATTGCAGGTTAGTAAAGAATAAAGCCCAAGATCTCTTATCTCAACAAAAACCCATGAATTAAATGAAGAACGCAAGTAAGAGTCAAAAAAACCCAAGCCCAGAATCAAGCCGAGTAGCCTGTAGAAGCCGAAGAAAATAAAAAAATTAAATATGGAAAAAAAATATTCAAGATAGTTGGCCGCAAAGAAATGACGATATCTCCCAATCCGGAAGACGGAATTTAACATATAATATATGAAAATCGCCTATCTCGACGAGACAAAGCCAACTGTGAAGTCAGAATTTTTATTAGAGCATCGATACGGGCATCAATGCGAAGTCATCCAGATTTCATCAACGGTTGAAATTGCATTCTTAGGGCTCAAGTTTGATCCAAGGGCTCTCATTCACTGATATTTACTATAAATAGAGGTTGAGAGTGAGAGTTAAAAGTGTGAAAATTTTTGTAACTCCTTTTGGAGAGGAGGGCTACTCTTAATTGAGAAGGCCTTCCAAATTTATAACTTTTTATTACAATTAATAAAAGAATTTTTTCACCACTTTAAATTTTTCTTTTCTTCTCTTTGTTAGATTATGAAGATGAAGATGAAGATGAAGATGAAGATGGAGATTAATTTGAAGGTTTGTTTTTCTTATTTCTCTTTTATTGCTTATTAGTTTAGATTTATTTTCATGCTTATAATTAGATTTTATTTTCTTGTTTAAATAGCCAAGAGGCTAGAACCCTCTTGCCTAAGATTTATTTCATGCTTATAGATTAGATTTATTTCATGCTTATAGAGTAGATTTATTTTCTTACATTTAATTCTTGTAATTTATTTTGTAGTTTAGATTTTGTAATTTATTTTGTAGTTAGATTTTAATTTCTTATACTATTCACCTTGAAGCTAGAACCCTCTTGGGTTTAGTTTTTCTTTTTGTTTATTTTTATTTTCTTTGATTCGCCTTTAGGCTAGAACCCTCTAGAGAATCCCCCTTTTCTAAGAAGTGAGTTCAATTTTAGATTACCCATATCTTTAATTGAATCCATTATCTTTACTTTCTTAAATTTTATTTTCCATTCTTACTTTTTATTTGTTTCTCGATTTTTCTTTCTTGCCTTGTTGATCACATTTATTTTTTTATTACTTCCACTCTCAAATATATTCATTTACACAATCATTTTCATTCTCTCCATCTCTCCACAATCACAGATATTCTTTACTCCTATTTGTCACGCACACAACATAAGAACCGAATTTATATTTTCTCCTACAAAACACCTTCCTCGTAGGATCGATAACTTTTTATACTATAACTTGACACGGTTGTGCACTTGCAACGTTTTTGGTACATATTTATGCCGCATCAAGTTTTTGGCGCCGTTACCGGGGAAGGTGCTTAAGTAGGTTTTAATTATTTTGGTTCTTTAACTTGTGTGTTTATTGTGAAGGAAACGCTTGGAGCTTGAAGATCGCAGATTGGAGAACTAGGATTTGAAGATTTGCTTGTAGGTAATTCTTCTTTCTAGAATTTTTAATTCCATCCTTTAGCTACTTCTTCACAATTAGAGACAATTAGGACTTAAAAAAAGAGATTTTATTTTTGTTGACCATAATAAAATTCAACCTCCACTTTGACATTTACTAACAAGATAATAAATTCAAATAATTTCCCCCTTCTCATTTTTTTGACTGTTAACCCTAATTAAAAAAAAAGATTTTTTCCTTTTCCATCCTTTTTAGTTGCTTTTAATTCATAGGGTTGCGTTTCATATTGTTAGTAGGAATTCACCAAGTGATTTGAACATCTTGATTTGGCACACACTTAAAAATATTTTTAAGGGTAAAACCCCATATTCAAGATAAGGTGAGGGATTTTATCACCCTTTCCTTAGCCCAAAAATCACTAATTCCTCACTACACCACCCAAGCCTAATAAAACTCATTAGACGTTGGCCCTAAGGATTCGATCTCAATAAGGAACAAAGAATCCTTAAGTGAACCGGTTTAAGTTTTCTTAGATTAGTTGGTGTCTAAGGCAAGGTTTAGGGGTTGCGTAAAGCGCTCCGTAAGAAACGAGGTACTTAATTAATCTCTGATCATCCTCTAGTACTATCCTTACCTGGCTAACTACCCGGGTAAAACTTTAATCTTTTCATTTTAGGAGTTTTTGGTTAGGAGCTAGTTTAGTTGAGTTAGGCTTAACCCTAGAGTTAGAGTGATTGAAAAGTGATTGATTTTGATTTGTTTAGTTAGGATTTTCCTCTTTTTCCATTCTCTCCTCATTAAAAAAAACTAACTTTTATAATAATAAAAAAAAGTATAAAAAGAAATAGTTTTGGTGTATGCAACCGTGGATTAGGGATAATACACATCGATTAATTCGCTTTGAACCAATCATAGATATGGCGTATCCTAATCCACCTGTTCTTCAAGATATGTGTTATCCCATTAGGAATGCAATCCCCTCTTGTATTAGGCTTCCCGAAACAAATGGAATAAATTTTGAGCTTAGACCGTATTACATAAACATGCTTCCCAAATTCCTTGGAAATGAAACAGAAGATGCATATATTTTTTATCTCGAAATTTGAGGAAGTGTGTATTATGATTAAAATGAGAGAATTAACAGAAGATGCGATCAAACTCAGATTTATTCCATTTGCTCTCAAAGACAAAGCAAAAAAAAATGGCTGTATAGCTTACCCGTAAATTCTATCACTACTTAGTATGAATTTATCACCGTTTTTCTTAAGAAATTTTTTCCTCCATAAAACGGTGAAGCTAAGAAACAGCATCATGAATTTTAAAATTATTCCAGGAGAACCTTTTTGGAAGTATTTTGACCGATTTAAAGATCTTCTCATCCAATATCCTCATCACAGTTTAGAAAAATGGCGATTATGCTAAATAATTTATGAGGGATTAGATTATTCTGCAAAAACTTCCTTAGAATCAATGTGCCATGAGGATTTTATGAGGAAAAATGTCGACGAAGTTTGGGAATTTCTAGAGAGTCTATCCGAGAAAACAATGCAATGGGAACACTATGATGACAGGGTTTCATCAGTTCCCCATTCTAAGTCTAGTGGTCTTTCCTTAGAGTCAAACATTACTTCTGAAGTGAAGATGGTGACAATTCTGCGGAGGTTAGAAGCCTTAGAAATTAAGGAACGAGTTCTCTCTCAAATCAATCATGTTTATGCCCCAGGATGTCATAATTGTCAGTCTCCTACCCACGTTTCAGAGGAATGTCCTCTCCTAGGAAATAACCATGCATTAGAATAGATAAACGATGTATTCCAGCGCCCTAGAAATGATCCATTTTCTCCAACCTACAATCCAGGTTGGAGAAATCATCCCAACTTTGCATGGAATCAAGGAAATTCTTCCGGAACTCAAAACTTCACTCCCTCTTCGACCCAACATTTTCCTAGGGGAAACACAATTCCTTTCAATTCTCATCCACAATTTTAACAACCCAATCTGCCATATCAAAATCAGTCTCCTCTTCATCAAACCGTAATTCAGACTCATCACAATCCAGATCAGGATAACCGTCTCAATGTCTTGGAAAGAGGTTTGGAAACCATAATTAAGGCCTCCACTCAAACCACGAATATGTTGACTCAAACGTCTAGCACTCTGAATTCCTTCATGCAATCAACTGAACAAATACTCAACTCCAACACTCAAGCTATAGCTAGATTAGAATCCCAACTTGGTCAACTAGCTAGTGCCATGAGTGAAAGAGAGAAAGAAAAATTTCTGAGTCAACCTGTGGTCAACCCTAAAGACACAGGATGTAGTTCATCCTATGAAGCTCAAGTGAATGCAATCCATTCACTTCGGTCAGGTAGACAGGTCGATAATCAAGTGAGAACTCCTCCAAGTCAAACTTTTGATCCAATACAAATTCCTTCTCCTTCTCCTTCTGATGAATCTATTCAACAATCACCCCCCTTAGATGACCAAGAACCTGAACCCGAACCTGAGCCAGCTTTTGATAGATTTAGACCAGTTGCTCCCTTTCCAGATAGACTCAGGCCTAGGAAACACTCTCTTCAGGAGGAGAAGATCCTAGAAACATTCAAGCAGGTTAAGGTCAACATTCCTCTCTTAGATGTAATTGAACAAATTCCATCTTATGCTAAATTTTTAAAAGAATTATGCACTAAGAAGAGGAGAATAAATGTTCCAAAGAAAGTCTTTTTGGCCGCCAATATCAGTGAAATGCTATCAAATCCCATACCTTTGAAACGTAAAGATCCAGGTTCCCCCATCATTTCATGTATCATTGGTAATACTCACATTGATAAGGCGCTTTTAGACTTAGGGGCCAGTGCTAATTTGCTTCTATATTTAGTCTACCAGCAATTGGGTCTAGGTGTACTGAACCCAACCAGAGGCACCTTACAGTTGGCTGATAGATCTGTTACGGTTCCTATGAGTGAGTTAGAGGATGTTCTGATTAAGGTTGAAGATTTTATTTTTCCAATAGATTTTGTAGTCTTGGAAACACAACCTGTTTTCAATCCCAAAGGACAGACACCTGTCATCTTAGGACGACCTTTCTTAGCCACTTCTAATGCTCTCATCAACTGTAGAACTGGTCAAATGAAGCTGTCCTTTGGGAATTTGACTACTGATCTCAACATTTTTAATCCAGGGGACCAGCCAAATAATCAGCCTCTCGAAATAAATTATATTCAGAAAAGATCAGAAGAAGAAGAAGAAGAAGAAGAAGAGTCTGATTTAAGTTTTGAGAAAATTTTTGATGAAGAGTTTGAGTTTTTAGAAGAAGAAGATCAGGTCCTTGAGAATAATGAAACTGTGTTAAACATTTGCTGCTTGGATATAAATTTTAAAGAACTCTTTCTTGATGAACTTAGATTCTTGGAGAATAATCAATAACTAAATTTTTAGAACTCTACAGAAGAGTTGGTTGTTAAAAAACAAAACTTCACAATACAAGAGTCTAAGTTCATTAAGAAATGCAAAATGCATGACACCAATAATACCTACCTTACTTTATTACAAGAATTATTGAACACCTCGAAATGCTTGGAATTTCATATTATTGATTATATCATTCTGAATTTATTTAAAATCAGGGGAAGAATTTTCAATAATAAGGTAGGATTCAATGTAGAATACGAGCTCTTCGTGTTGAACACTTCATTCTATATTATTTGTTTTGTTTATTTCAGAATAATAAAAAGAATTTATTCTTCTCTCATTTGAGAGTTTCTTGTTCAGTTGTAAAAAAACAGAAAAAATGGAAGAGAATAATAAATTTTTTGTTTCTATCCTCCTCAGATCAAAGGTAATTGTAGATTTTTATCAGCTGATCAAATGTAAGTACTTTACTTCTTATCTGCTTTACTTTGTGCATCATATAGTTTGCATTGAGGACAATGCAAAATTTAGGTGTGGGGGGGTGGGAATTAGTTATTTTTTTCTCTTTATTTTACATTTTAGTTGCATTTTTGTCATTTTTTCCTTTTCCTTAAAAATTTTTTTATAAAAATATCGTCACTTGCTAAATTGATAGAGTTAAGTAATAATTGATTTATTTGATAAATTTTAAATTTTCTAATCTCTAGTTTGTTATTTACTCAAGTTTACCTTTTATGATAACTCTAAATAAATTTTTTAAGAAATAATTTTCAAAGTAGTATACTTTACTTAAGCCTTAACTTAGATTTTTATTTAAAATAGTGGAATTTATACATGCTTAGCTTAGAGTTAAAAATAAATTTTTAAAGTGTCTTGACTTACATATTTTCAGAATATATATACATATACATATAAAAAAATTACAAAAGAAGAGTGCCGAAAATGGGCACCAAAAGAAAAACAAAAAAACTCTTAAATTCAAGGTGATTCTATCTTATAAAGCCTAAGTTGACTGAGTAATTAAGCCCAATGAGTATTTTCATACTTAATGACCTAAGCTCAATTGGGTTGGGATCCATTGGCCCAAAACTCGTTAAATGGTCGTT